>JADLZL010000060.1:0-11709 GCA_015844335.1 Chrysopogon serrulatus | reverse complement strand
ACAAGAATCGATCCGGTGCTAAAGATTTACCCGTTTTAGCGTCGTGGTAGTCCATGTCAGCTTGCCACAGTGGATTGGCCAGGGGAAAAGACTACCCTGCCCCTCAGGCTTTTTAGCTTCCTACCTGGACGGCCAGCTCCAGCCTGTTCAATTCCCAACAGCTCCCCTTCCTATACTCCTGTGTACATTTTTTGTCAAACGATGTACATAATGGCCAGAAATATACGTATATATATTTTATATATATATAAATTCGACAACCATTGTATAGTAAAAATTTGGCATATATATAAATAGTCATGGCCACAAATGTACCAAATATATATATATATGGAATATAACATGCACAGCCATACTGTGTAACATGCACACCATTAGCTTAAGAAGCCTATCATAGTCTCAGTTTGGTCATGGCAGCGGGATTCCCATGGCAGCCATACATAGTCATTAAACATGTTCTAGATGATACATAGCTAAGGCAATGGCGATTTAACAGTTGTGGCCAACAAAAGTACATAAGGTGCCCACAAAAGAACACAAAAGTCACTGTTTTTCATCTCCACAGGCCTGGATTGTCTCATGTTTTCTTGATTTTGAAGGCCAGCTGCTTCTTTCTGGGAGTCATCTTCTTGGGCACAGCCTCCACAACTTGTTGCTCTCCTTCTGGAACAGGCTCAGCTGCACCCAACAACAATCTCCTACAAAAGAACATATTTTTGAATGTAAGGTATAATTTACAACAGAATGAAGTGCACAAGTTTGGAAAAAAAAATCCTAGTGACTATACCTCCTTGTGATTGGACCTGATGGAGTTGGTGGAGCTGCTTCTATAGGCAAAGGTTCAGCAGGGAGCTCTCTGTTGGCTGCCCTTGCTGCTATTTCAGCAGCCTCCATAGCTTCTAAAGCTCTGAGTTGAGCTTCTTCTGCCTGCAGCCTTGCCCTTAGTGCAGCTTCCTTTGCTGCTGCTAACCTTGTCCTTGGAGTGGCTTGCTCAGGAGCAGGGATGTCGCCTGTCTTGCTCTTCTTCCTCCCAGGCTGCACATTTGTCTTTTTTAGTTCTCTTCCTACAAGCAAAAAAAAAAGAGATTGTTAGCACATTGCAGCAACACCAATCATAAACAAAAAATGTGTTGAGCCCTACCTTTTCTTAGTTCCTGTCAGGCTACACCTCCAACTACCTTGCCTATGCCCAGGTTCACCACATCCTTTGCATATTGCTTGTCTAGTTGCCTTCCCACTTCTCTCAGCTGCTGGTTTTTTTCTGTTTTTTGCTTGCCTGCCTGGCCCTCTCTTTTTCCCAATTGAAGGATGCAGATGAAATCCCTTGTCCACTTCAGGCCACTGACTTTTGTCTGTAATATTTGCTACTATTCCATCATAAGCAGCTTGGAACCTCTCAACAGAGTAGTAGTTATCCACATAGCTGCCCATGTTTGGATTTCTTCTAGTGGTGATGACTGCTAGTGCATGTGGACATGGTTTCCCAGTAACTTGCCACTCCCTACAAGTGCATGCCCTCTGATTTATGTAAACAACATGCCTCCTAACATCTTCATCCTTATACATCTCAGTCACTTCAGTTTGCTCAGGATGTCCTTTGGTGACCTTCAGGTGACCTAGCCCCTTGGAAGCTGCATTAAGTTGGTGAATTACAGCAGGAAGTATGCCAGGTGATAAGGCCCTAGAGATCCTCCTCCTCTTGGCAAACAATACAACTAACTTCTCTCTTATAGCATCTACCAAGCAGTGAGGAGGCAAATCCTTCAAGTCCTTCACCCAAGAATTAAAACTCTCAGCAAGGTTGTTGTTAATGTAGTCACATTTGATGTCTACACTGAATTTACTTCTTGCCCACAACAAATTGTGATGCTTATCTAGCCATGTTTGTATTCCTGGGCTTGCTGCCACAACCTTGTCAAAAAAGTATTTGTACTTGTGTGGAGAGTAGGCTCTTGCTGCAGGCCACATATTTTTGGCATAAACCTCTCCATGATAGTACTTTTTCATGTTCTCCATCAGATGTCTAAAGCACTCTCTCTGCTCTGCCCATGGAAACACTTGCTTCACTGCACCTTCAAGCCCCTTGCATGCATCGGTGCAAATAGCCAACCTAGGCAGGGGCCCTATTGCTTTAGCTAGCTGTTCCATGAACCATTGCCAATTTTCTTTGGTTTCAGTGTCAAATAAACCAAATGCTAGTGGAAACATCCAATTGTGCCCATCTAATGCTAAAGCTGCAGGCATTTGTCCATTCCATTCTCCATTTAAATGGGTAGAATCTATACTAATGTAAGGTCTGCAACCATATACAAATCCATCTATGCAAGCCTTGAAGGCACAAAAAAATCTAGTGAAATGCACTTTCCCATCAACTGTGACTGTGTCTATCTCTACAACACTGCCAGGTGACCTCAACTCTACCTCGGCTTTGAATCTATACAACCAATCATAAGAATTAGACCACTTACCAAATAGTTTCTCTGCTGCTCTTTGTCTCCCATACCACACAATATGGTAGTTGATATCAATGCCGTACTTGTCATCAAGAAATTCCTTCAGTGCAGCAGCCCCCATACTTGGTTTTTTCTTCAGTAGAGGTATAGCTCTCCGTGCAACCCAACCAAGAGAAGCCATCTTGCTTTCAACCCTATTAATTGATGGACACTTGTGGACACCACTGTTGATCTGAATCTGCATAACAAAACATATAGTGTTACAAACCAAATCATCAAGAAAAACCAAAAAGTATGCATAAGCATAAATGCAATGCTATAAAACAAAACGATTAGTTCAAAAAAATGTACCCTGACACTCTTATCAAGTTGAGTCTTAGCCCTAATAATCCAAGGACAGCCAGCTGCTGTGCAATATCCTCTGAACCTCTTTTTGTCAGACTTCTCAGTACCAAGCTCAAAATCTTTCATAATGGCATGCTGCCTAACCGCCATCCTAAAATCATCCATACAGGGATAGTGTGTACCAACTGACATGTCAGGATTGTCCATATCCCAGTCAGCCATAGGTTCATCAGGCGCTGCATCATCAATAGGAATTGCAGCATCTTCCATCTCTCTTTGAAGTTCATTTGAGATGACAGGGATGGGAATGTCCTCTCTAGTAGCTTCCTCAGCACTCTCATTAGCTGCCTGGAACCCCATAGCCTCGTAAACAACATCCTCATCAGCTATTGCATTCGCCTCACCATCCTGAGCTTCCTCTTGTATGATAGTCAGTGTAGCCCAGTCTACTGGAACTGCCTCATCACCATCCTGTGCTGGAGAGGTACAGGTATCAGCCATGCCTTCTGAATTAGCTCCAGCATTAGAAGCATCAACATTGGTGACACCAGACCTAGGAGGAATGCCACTGTTGTTAACTCTAGATGCAACTGAACTGTCATTTGTCTCATATCCATCCTTTGTAGTAACCTCAACAGCAATGTATGCCATCCTAACCTCCCACCTGTCCTTTATCACTTGCTGCCAGTGCTCATCCCTTCTAATTCTCCATTCAGAACCAACAGTTTCACTGTCCAAAACCCAAACAGCCAATGCCTGGCTACGACCCCATATAATCTTTGTAGCCATAGCCTCATGAAACTGAGCTAGACTGTACCCAACAGTCCTATCTAGCCACAATTCATGTTCTTGGTCATCCATTTCAACAAGCCCATCATAGTCAGCCAGAGTGTACTTAGCAACCTTAATAATTAGTCTAAATGCATTGCCAGATTCCATCCTGGCATGAATGTAAATATAGAGAATTTACAGTGTTAGCCAAGTATCTCATATACCTAGCACAAATTGTCTCCTACAAAGGGAAATACCGACACTCACCAAGGGGGGCAGCCGTCAGGTTCCATGGTCACAAACGAGAATCGAGCGCCCACTACATCAACCTCCTGCGAAACAACAACAAAAAGGTGTATTGAGGAGCAGTGGGGAGCTTGGCGCGAAAACGTAGGGGCCAATTTACCATTGAATCTGAATGTACACATGTGATGCAAAATTTAGTCACTCTCACTTCCCTCTCACTTCCCGATAAATCAAATGCTTTTAATTTTAACCAAATATATATATAAAATTATTAATATTTCTAATGCAAAATAAGTATCATTATATTACTTCTTTGGTATATTTGTATAATAAATTATCTAGAGATTAAAATATTGGTAATATTTTCTTAAATCTAATAAAATTCAAAAAAAAATGACCATCTGGTAGGGCTTGTACGGCAGAATGGAAAAAGCCGGGTGCATGCTGCTATGCTGTGCAGGCTGACCATCTGGCTGGGGGCTGCAGACCTATCAACTTGTGGAGTCACAGAAGGCAGGAAGCCAGCGCACAGGATGTGCGGAGATTTCCGTTCCGAGCTCAAGCAAGCAAGACACAACAGGCTAAATAGCATTTTTAGGCTGTACAAAATTCATCAAGGCAGGGGGCGAACCCACCTTGGCCCCAACGTGGCTCCGCCATTGTTGAGGAGGCCAAAAACACAGATTGCAGTGAAATTCGTTGTGGAACGCTAACCCTAGCTTGGCCTGGTTCGGCGCCGTAAGGTGCGGCGCGCACCGGGGGGGCTCACCTCGTCGTCGCTGGCTTGGGGCTTCAGCCGTCCGTCCTCGTCGCCCGGGAGCCGTCCGTCCCTCCTCGTCGGCCGTCCGTCTGTCTCACGCGTGAGGAGCCGGGCGGAACTGTGGGCACGGGGCGGAGGAAAAAAAGGGAGCAGGGAGGCCAGGCGCAAGCAAAAAAAAAGAGGGAGGGGCAGGGTAGTCTTTTCCTCTGGCCAATCCACGATGGCAACCTGATATGGATTACCACAACACCAAAATGGGTAAATCTTTAGCACCGAATCGATTCTTGTGGCAAATGTATAATTGACGTTCTAAAGCTGGCAAGTGAAGACGAGCCATCCGGAACGATGGCAAATTTTTAAATATCCCCAAAAAAATATACTACTTGCTACTAGCACTAGTAGAATGAATAAAACTAACTGGCGTCTCTGTCCATGACCATGAGTGCATGGCGTCTGGGACACTGCTTCACCTTCAAACGATGCCGTGTATTTCTCATTGAGACGAGACGATCAAGAAATAACGGCCCCGCCACGGCCCAGCCCGTGATAAAGAAAACAAGCCGATTGCTATCCACACGGCGACGGCCATGACACCTACTGTATTTTTCTTCTTCTAACCCAACCGTGCAGCTACAACCATTGATTATTAACATAGGAATTGAAGTTTGATAGGAGTGTAGGCTGTCGCTGTTTCATGATTACTCTACACCAAGTAGTGGTCATTAGTAGTAGTAGTAGTAGTTTTGAGACAATAAACAAAGTTCAGCCTCTGTCATCCCACCAAGACGATGCACAGCTGATATAACCCCTTCGATAACCACTATACATATATAAGTATTTGGTTTCTTTATCTAAAAAAAAATAAGTATTTGGTTTCTATATCCAGAAGATCAGGACATTCACTACCTGAAAAATGATTTGTAGGGGCCAAGCCAATTTTACTGTAGGGGCGGCTGGAGATATAACCGCCCCTACAGTAGTCTTGCCCATTGTTCCCATATCAACCGCCCCTACAAATAACTCAGTAGGGGCGGCTGGTATTATTAGCCACCCCTACAAATGGGCTGATTTGTAGGGGCGGCTTGTGATCCAGCCGCCCTTACTGAGTGATTTGTAGGGGCGGCTGAATCACCAGCCGCCCCTATAAATGATGGCTGTATAAGTGGCTGTTCTAACCTTTTTTCCCCGAGCCACTGACTTCTCCACGCAAAAAAGGTTGGGAAGCCTTTGGCTCATCCCAAAAATTGGTCTACTAAGGGAGGGAGGTTTTGGTCTCAAATCTTTAGGTGGCGAGCTTGTAGGAGGTGAGGAAACCCTATTCCAACCCATTAATTGAAGTTTGATGGTTGGTTATATTAGTGAGTAATTTGAGTTTTGCTTTTCTCTCTCTTCCATGGTGCTTGAGCTTATATAGAGCAATTTAGACCCTTGTTTTGAAGCTTTTAGTGTAAATTGGTTAGAGAAATAAGCTTGCACCTCTATTAGAGAAATAAGCTTGCACCCTAGTTTCTTGTATGTGTCATCTAGTTCTATATCTAGGGTTTATTTTTTTCATTTTGTAATTTTTGTTTCATGAAAATGAAATATGGTTGGCATGTAAGGTTGTTGGTGAAATAATAAATATTTATAATTGTTGCCTATGAAATTTTATATTTGAACCATTTAATATATATATTATTTTTATTAATATTTAGATGCATTAATAGCTAATTATTAAATTAGTTAGAGAAATAAGCTTGCACTCTCTGGTAGTCAATCTTGCTTGATTTTAGTGGAGATGGCACTCTCGGTTTACCATGAGTATATATTTTAACCATTTAATGTATATTATTGTTATTAATATTTAGATGCATTAATAGCCAATTAATTATCCTTTACCATGAATATATATATATATATATACACAATTACTTTCAAGTAGTTATTTATTAATTTGATTTGTTTCATGTTTTTTGTTTTGTTTTTAAAAGATGGAGTATAGGAACTCTTAGATGTATGGTTGGTCAAGGATCGATGAACATTTCCATGAAGAGGTGGACAAATTTATCGAAGCCGCTGAGAAGCATGCATCAACATTGACATATAATAAGGATACAATTATTTGTCCCTGCGAGAGATTGCAAGAACCTTATGGCATATGCAGATGTGAGTACCATCAAATTACATTTGATTATGCGAGGATTTTTGGAGAAATAATGGTTATGGATGACGAAACATTGATCAACAAGATTTACGACAGAGGACACATCTATTTTGTGAACCATGTATGTTTCCATTCAATAGAAATGCCTTGATTTTTTATATAAACATGTAGACATAAATTATGGCCCCACACAAAGTCTTAGACTTTTCCTGAGCAATTTTGATCATTATTCTATTTATTTTGAAATAAACTAGAAAAAGGAGGTTGAGTTAACCCTTCAAAACAATATAATTTCCCATCCACCTCTGTCAAAATTGGTTCGCTAGGCTATGTGATAGCTAGTATCTGGGGTATCCTTAGTTCAACCTCTAATTATTTTGTACTGTTGCACATATAAAATAGCAAAGCATCTCCAAACAATATAAAACTTAGTTTGTCCTTAACCGATGACATACATAAGGTTGAAAAAAGTTTAAGGCACATATGACATCAAAATGCGTAAATGACATGAAAACCTATGGGTTGTAGTCATGGTTCCACCAAGTGGCACATCCATTTTGTGAACCATGTATAAGCTTAGTTCACACATGATGCTAAGATTATATAGATATGGTTGCATATCTTTGAGGCCTGTAAATTTTAAATGGTATCTGCATGTATTCACTTAAACTATAGAACATAGTAAATTAGTTTTTTTTTTGAAATTTCTACAGGACATGTATGTAGTCTATTTTATTTAACAAGTATTGTGGGCACATGATGATAATTTGATTACAATATTTATATTTACTTCACAAAAGTGTCTAATCAAACAGTCATAAACTAAATAAACTTATTTTGAACGATAAACTAAATAAACTAGATAAATAAACTAAATAAAGTTATATAAATAAAAATAGAATAATGATTAAAAATAAAATGTTAAAAATAAAATATAGATGAGCGCCACTCATGTCTTATGTAAATTAAGTTTGGTTATTAATTTATTATTTCACCTTTTATTTGAGTTGGATTTCTCTACATAATGAAAAATAGCAAAATAAAATTCACAAAAAATTTGAAGCAAGATTTTTTTTTTAATGCAATGGATGCTATCCCCCGTCACCGTTAACCGTGTCCTGTTCTCGACGGCCCCTCTTTCTCGAAGACTCCGCGCCTCCGCCGGCCCATCACAGCCCATTTTAGAAGGCACGTATAAAAGTTGCAAAACCTAACCGGCCAGTGTCTCCACTCGCTGCTCCCCTCTCCTCAATCTCTGCGGCCGCCGCCGCCGCCGCCGCCCGCGGAGCGAGTCGAGAGCTGCGCCCCCTATCTCTACTGCTGCCACTACAGCCATACGCTGCGCCCGAAGCCTGGTAGTCCTGCTCGCAACTCGCAAGACGCAAGTTCTAGCGTGTGTCCTGCCGCGCATATCTCGTCTGTGAGTGGCCAAAGATGGAGAGAAGAAGCACCGTTCTTCTCCGGCAAGCAGGCAGGTGCAGGCACGAAGCGATCAGGACCTGGGGCTGCCTCCGCACCCTGCCCGTGGCTGCCTCCACCTGCAACACCCGCCTCCTCTACTTAGGTCTGCCATCTCCCTGCTCTTTCCCTCTCTGATTTCTCCTAAACTGATATACTTCCGGATCTAGGATTTGGACAATGATACTTGGCACCAATGGTGGTTGCAGCTCTACTATTGCTTTTGGAATTCAACAAGGTATGGTGCTAATTTTGTAGCAATCTAGATTAGGGGGCGACGGGATGGTGCTGCGCTGTTACCAATATGATTTTTGAGAACTTGAGATGCACAAACGGCCTTTATTCTAGAAGTCACTTATACTGCAAACTGCAATCAGTAGAAGTAGAAACTTTAGTTCCAGATAGTCGTTCCAGGAACTCAGTACTTGAGAGTTTCTAGTGTTCATGGGATCTGTTCCTCGCATTTGCAGGCATGTATGGCCAATGTGAACTTGTCAGCACATGCCTAATTGAAAACTATCTACTTGTCACTAGGGCACTGAGAAAATGATTTGTGAATGAGAAAGTTAACTAAAACTGAATGTATTGTTCCTGAGAGATAGAGTACTGCATGTTTTTTTCCTGAAAACTGAATGTCATTGTGGATTGTCTGAGAATGGACGCAACCTGCCATTTTACTTGTTTGAATGTCATTGTGCAACCTAAGAGAGGGGGGGTGGGTTGTGCATTGTCTGAAAATGGATGCAAACTGTGATTTTACAATGTCTTTGTGCAACCTGGGATGGAGGGATGGAGGGAGGGTTTTTCTTTAACAACCTAACTGAATCAGACTTGTCCTTTTTTTATTCCAGAATAAAGTGCACAAACAGAAGATAGCTCTTTATGTTAAGTTCTCAGTCATATAAATCCTAGTTATTTCTGTTTAGTTTATGTTTGGATCAAAGCACAAATATTCTTGATGCATAAACTGGCTGCCAGAATGTGTCATATGTAGATATAGTGTTCATCCAATCTGAAACTTAAGTTCCCATTCATTCATGCTTTGCTTCTTATGTTGAAGTTCTGCATATGCCTAATAAAAGTGGAAGAATACCCTTCATATGCCAATTTTTTATTACTGTAAGATAAACCCTTCATCTGTGTGTGTACTGATATTGTTTTGTAATGACAGGCGCTGTAGTCTTTTGATGCCTTTACTGGTGCATGGAGATAGATGAAGGTGAGATGGTTCTATACTTTTATACCTCATGGTGCAGGGCCTGCTGCCCTCACGTCTGTAACGGAGGCTGCACCGCAACAGCCGACTCCACGAGCTGAGCATCTCCTTCTCCCTGTTTATTTTGTTCAGGGTCAACAGTATACCTGTAGTAGCACACTATCAGTCTCTGAATAAACTCACTACACCATGTCAATGCGTAGCTAAGTTCAGTAGTTTAGATTTTTTTCTCCACTTTTCTGAGATGGGCAGTGTTTTTTTAGACTTATGGAACTTTTGAATTATGGCTTGTAATGATAATTTGTATCGTGCTCGTGTGTTTGTTTGTATTTGTATATATATGGTGGTTAGATTTGAATTTGAATTATATATTATGTGCTGTCGTCAAATTTGGATTTGAATTTAAATTTTTTTTGTTGGAAAATGAACTGTAGGGGCGGTTCTATATTGAACCGCCTCTACAGATACGACAATAATAGGGGCAGCTGGTGCTGCAGCCGCCCCTTAAATGGTATTTGTAAGGGCGGCCGGATCACCACCGCCCTTACAAATACCATCCAGCCGCCCTTACAAATACCATTTGTAGGGGCGGCTGAAAACACCAGCCGCCCTTACAAATTGTATTTGTAGGGGCGGTTTGGCCAGCCGCCCCTACAGTAGGTTGATTTGTAAGAGCCCCTTGGGAGGGGCGGCTGGGCTAGCCGCCCCTACAGTGGTCTGGGAGCCGCCCCTACAAATCATTTTTGTAGTAGTGATTGAATAATCGATTACTGATTACAGGATTGGATGAATAAATCACGACGACCCAGAACTATTATTACATACTCCTATATAACAATTGAAGAACAATCTGTCCGTAGTGCTGGAATTGGTCAACAATTTAATCCTGTCCTGCCAAACCATGGGGTTAATAAATATAATATGAAAATGATGGGACAAGCTAAAGCGACGTGGTTGAACTTAAGGCTGTGTCAAGTCAGCATTCTGCTTTTAGTGATGGTGTTTAGCCGTGTAGGGCTCGGAGTGCTGGTTTCTTTATCACGATCATGAAAGGTAGACTACCTTTTTTCCCCTTCTTCCACAGGTATCATGATGCTAGATAGTCTGACAGTGATCATGATCACATATACTGTATCATCCCTGAAGCATGGAGCTGATGAGTTCCAATTCCAAACAGTATTGTATAATGTATAGACAGTTGAAAGGCAGTACTGAATTGGACTTAGCTCCTGCTGGGAGTATATATATCAGATTGTTGATAAACATTGTTGATGAAGTGCAGTTGGATGCTGTTGAGCAATCACAAGGAGAGCATTATTATCTGTAGGACTTGCCTGCATGCATCTTGGGGATTATATTACCCAGCTGCAAAAAAAGTTGTGGAACGACACCATTTTTATTTATTGTTCCACGGGCGCTCCAATTCAGTGTTGCACTGTGGACATTACTGATGTAGGAGTACTACACTTGATGATCCGTGATCCAACACAAGTCTTCAACTTCCCCAAGCATATCTGATCTGGTGACGCTGTGTGCACGCCCTGTTTCCATTTGAACACCTCGGTCCTTGATGCGCAGCGTATGATCATGTCGATTGTCGTGTGACCTTCTTCACCCTCCATGGTATCAACCACATATTCGGCAGCACTTATAAACCGGTCGATAGGCTGAAACGACTATTTTTTAAAGAAATATACTGTTCCAACCACATGATCAGCTCTTTTTCCATGCACCAAGCCGAACAAGTTTTCTTCAAGGATAAACGTACACGTGAACTGGAAACGTTTGTACCGAAAGACAGATGCAGAAACCACATGAACCCAAAGACCTATCTGCAGATTGTAACGGAGGGAGGAGAGGAGGTTATAACGGAGAAGAAAACGCCTAGACAGATTGTATTCTCCGTGGCCCCCTATTTCCCTTCGTCTGTTTTCATCCATCCATGGAACTGATTCCTGTTGCACATCCACGTCGTCGTCCTGCTCGCTTGCCTCAATAGCTCCCATTCCCCTTCGGGAGGAGTAAAATAAAAGGGATGCTGCTCAGATCAGGGCTAGGTCGAGCTAGAAACGTCCATGGATGGATCCATGGATACGCCATCGCCCAGTACAGGTAGATAGATACAGAAGAGTGTGGCATGGTACATGCATCCACCAATTATTGGTTGCTTTGAGCTACTCTTCTCATCCTCTCCAAGACTCCAACCCAACGAGATGGAGCAGCAGCAGCAGCTGATTGCTGCTTGGTGCTTTGACCAGCCAGCCATTATGCTCTCGATTAAAAGCATAATTTCAGCTGATCATATAAACCAGCGGAT
>JADLZL010000059.1:0-11108 GCA_015844335.1 Chrysopogon serrulatus | reverse complement strand
CACAATTAAACAAGATTGATATCAAAAAGCATACTTTTATTGCTCTTGGGAAAACATGATACATTGTTCGGGTTTACATAGCTTGGGCCACTGGCCTTATAGTATATATATCGAGTTTTAAGGCAGCGGTTCTATATTATCGTGGCTCCATTCCTACAGCAACCCGGAGTGCGGACAAAACCCTAGCTATTCCTATATCACCAACATCATAGTCCTAAGCGTAGTCCTAGCGTAGCTTCTTCATGTAGTCATGCGGCTCGTCTTCATGTATCCTTCGGCGTCCCCATCCTCGCGTAGCTCTAGTAGTCCATCCCCGGCGTAGGCTCTTGATCGGCTTCATCCTCGGATATACTCCTGCAGCTTCCAGACTAAAAACATAGGGAGAAGGGGGGTTGAGTACATACGTACTCAGCAAGCCCTAACTTTGGGTGGGTTTAGTGATAAAGGTAGTAGTTATAATTATAGGTTGGGCCCTGGTAGGGTATTCACCATCCTCACCAGCCTCCCGAATTAAGTTATGGTTATTAAATCATTAGTACGTCTTACCGATTATCCATTGTTGTTGTAGTCTAATCATAGCGTCTCATCCCGGCATCTGCCCATTCCAAGGACGTGGCTATTCGAATAGATTCAAGTGAACTCTGCAGAGGTTGTACACTTTTCCCCACACGGTAATTACGATTCCTTCCATGATCAGTGGTTAGAAAAGAATTACCGAGATCTCGTACCCGATAGTATGCATTTCTTAGGGGTCCATACATTTCCACTACGGCGCTCAGGGGTTGGGAAAGAGTTAGACGAGGAAGATCACTTAGCATCCTACGTCTAACCCGGACATGGAAGCTCACTCGCAACCCATGCCCTCACACACCTTGTGGAGGCTCACACAAAGATCCACACTTAAAATAGATATATGTATATAGCTAGCAAAAGTGCACCCAACAGTTTTACGTGGAAGATCACTTAGCGTCCCACGCCCAACCAGACCATGGAAGATCACTTAGCATCCTCGCCGTCTCCCTCGCTCTACCGCTTGCCTACACCGCCCCTAAGTGGAAATATACTTCACCCCTAACGGGGTGTGAGATCAAGCCTACCCATATAGACATGTGGCTGTTTAAATGTCACACAGGGATGAATAAGAGACTATGAACCGGTCCTTAGGGGTGACTAAAACAGGTATCTCCGACAGGATATCCTTCAGCGAAATATCCGCCAAGTAATCTACACCTAGATTACCCCCTACCCGTTTCAAGTCATAACATATGTAATCACTTTATCATATTATCTCATTATCACTTTATCACATTATCATATTGTCATATCATATTTATTCTCATGTTCTTTCTTTAATCATTATCATGGTAAGGTTATTATAGGGTAGAGGGATGGTAGAAGGGTGGAAATTAGGACTTGCCTCCGCTCGCTGACGAGTATACCCAAGGGTCTTGATTCCTTTGGTGTAGCGGTACTTCGTCTTGGTGTAGCGGTAATCCTCCAGAGTCTTGACATCACCATGTTTCAGGGATCCGTCGAGTCCTTGTACGTCTTCTAGTCTACGCGATCTATTGCTTGACAAGCAAGAGGGCAAAACCAAACAGTGCATACACAACAAGCATAATTAAGCAAGCACGATCAACCAAAACAAGAAGGGGGATCCTAACGGGGTCGGTTGTAGGTGGTGGATGGGTTTATTCTAATTCTATCATTACTATGTGAACTTAAAATAAGAGGTAGATAAAGATTATCTATCCAACAAGATGGCTCCTACGGGCTAGGTTAGTGTGGTGGGGTTATCTGATGGAAAACCAGACCATATTATCATCTTTCACTATTATGTGAACCTGAAAAGAGAAAGCTTGACCAAGTCATCATAGACAGCTTGGCCTACCTCTATAGATCCACTAGGGTTTAGCGGGGTTAGCTAGACAGGTTTACGTAGAGATAGGGTCTAGGTGGTTAGGTACGGGCATACGTACTTATATACCCGCACATAGGGTTTAGGCTAACTATATATATGGATAGATGGTGGCTAAGGTTAGTGACATGTATGCGTATACATATATGTCTAGGGTTAGGTTAGGTTAGAGGAGGGTGGATGGTAGGGTTAGCCACACATAGGTATATGCCCTGGTATATATATAGGACTTACCATACAAGTGTGTGTATATATATACGGAGTTAGCTACTACAATGTCGAAGGTTATTACTAGGGTTAACTATGGCGGTGCGGAGTTAGCCTCATGGGAGCGTCCGGTTATCGGACATGTCCATGCGTGTGTATATATATATAGGTGTACCTATTTTCGGTGATTGGGTACGGACATGTCGGGGCATATGACATGTCACGAAAACCTACGCACCGTTATGGGTATGCGGTTAGTTAGCGCTACCGATGATTATTACTACGGTTAGCATTTTTATTAATTAAGTATAAAGATTAGTACTAAATATAAAAGAAAGAGAAACAAACAATTATTACTAGAATTTAAATGGGCACCAAAATTAGGAAGGATGATGTGGATATGTAGGGCATGATTTTAGAACAATTTTGGCGGTGGAATTTCTGGAATTGGGAATGGAATGGAGGAGATATGAATTTCCAGAGTTTATCGCAAAACGCGAATAGAGATAAACTTGGAAATTATTTCTGGAAAATAGGATTTTGAAAATGAGTGGGAAGGCATTGGGTAGGGTCCGGGGTGTACCTAGTTTATTTAGAAATTTTCTGGGAATTTTCTGGATAAGGGAAAATATATTTTCACTCCTCCGTGTACGTTCTCGGGTGCACGTAGCATTTACTATCTGGCTGACGCGTGGGGTCCAGCTGGTTATCAGCCTTGACCGGACTTTGCTGTGCATGTGCGCTCCTCATTCTGATTTTCACGTGGAGGAGGGAGAAGGTGGACTTGCTGTTGCTGTGCTGATGATCCATGTGTCGATCTGGTGCACTGCTCCTGCCTCCTCTTTGGTCCATGTGAGCCCGTTCCATACAGGGAGGAAGAGGAGGAATGGGGTGCTGTGCTGCTACCGTGTGGCGCCTCCTGGTTGGCCGTGCGGGTGAGTGGAGAGTGTCGTCATCCTGCACTTGGGTGCTGCTCCCGTCCGTCTGGTCTCCTGCTCGTCCTTCTGAAACGGAAAGGCAGAGAGAAAGAGAAGAACGAGAGAGAGAGAGGAGAAAGAGGGAGGAACCGGCAGCGGCGTCTCCTGGTGCAGCTTGCTCCGGTGGAGCTCTGCTCGTCGGCGAGCGGAAGAGGGAGAAGGAGGAGAGCAGGGACGGCGGTGCTCCGGCTAGGTGAGGGCCAGGGTAGCGCTCCGGCTGCAAGCTAGTATAGGTGGAAGAGGGTGCTGGCCTTGGGCGCAGTGGAGCTCCGGCGGCGGCTCCTGCTCTGTTGCCCGGGAAGCCAAGCAAGGAGAGAAGGGGAAGGGAAGAGAGAAGGGAGCACCGGCAAGAAGCAGCCGACGACGGCGCAGGAGGGAGCCCATGCTTGCGCTTCGGGCTCGGGCCTCGGGGAGGTGCTCTTCGCCGGTGGCCATGGCTGGCCTTTTATAGGCGCGGGTATGGCGGTGAGCACAGTGAGGGCGGTGCCGCACAGTGAGGCGGTTCGCCGGAAATATCTTCGTGCGCGTTGGGCTCGTGCTTGGCTGGATGACGGGAAACGCGGGGAGGAGCTAAGATCGACGGAAGAGGACACGGAAGAAAGGCGGTTCGCGTAGTCCCGGTATTTGCGTCGTCTCAAGGTGGAAGACGATGATGACGACTGGGACCCGCGTGTAAGTGAGAGGGAGGAGGAGGAGTGGGCTTGGCCGGTTGGGCTATCTTTGTCTTTGCGTGGCCTGGTCGGTGGGTTGGGCCGTCTGGGACTAGCTGGGCTTGGGCCGCCCATGCGGTGGAGTGGGGAAGGTAGAAGCGGGCCGCTCGCAGCCGAGGAGATGGGGAAGGAGAGATTGAGCCCGGTTCCTCTTTCCCAATTACCAATTGCTTTTTAATTTTTCCAGAAAATAAACTAAGGCACATTGGAATGAATTTAATTTGAATTTTGAAAGGTGGGTGGTTTGGAAGTAACAAGGATAATTCAAGGAGCGTTTTGCAAGGATAGATCAAGGGAATTTAGGAGAGGAGTGCCAAGGAATTATGGAGAGAGGTCACGGAGAAAATAATTGGTGCCAAAATAAATTCTAGAAAGCAAACAGACACACAAGCAAGCATTTGAACAATCATTCAGGGGCAATCAATCAAACAATCAAGCACATGATTAAAATGCATATGGTGAATTTTTAATGCAAGGATTTTGGAAAAGATTTTTAAATACAGTTTTTGCGAAAAAAATAAACTAATCAAGTTTTAAATTGTTGTAAATTATAAAAAAGTTCAAATTTTTAGTGATTTTTAAAATGATGCAAAAACACGGGTGTTACATATCCGATGGTGAGGCGTGGACCCACTTTGATGGCATTCATCATGAGAAGGCGAAAGAGGCTCGTAATGTCTCGTGGTTGCGCTTGCGACAGACGGGTTTAATCCTTTTGGCATGATGGCTGCGCCCTACTCATGTTGGCCCGTGTTTGTGATCCCCTCAACCTTCCTCCCGGTGTGTGCATGCAAGCACAACACATGTTATTAACGTTGATCATTCCCGGACACCCGGGAATCATATGGGTGTGTACATGGAGCCCGTGATTGATGAATTGATCAGTGCCTGGAATGGGGTATGGACATATGACCGTGCTACAAAGAAAAACTTCAGGATGTATGTGTGGTACCTTTACTCCATGCATGATTTCACTGCGTGCGCCATGTTACGTACTGGTGTGTTAATGGTAAGTTCCCTTGTCCAATCTGCAAGGAAGCTCGAGGTTCATTTATCCGAAAAAAGGGTACTAAGTTTTCGGGGTTCGACCTGCACCGACAGTTCCTCCCGCTTGACCATCCATTCAGACGAGACAGAAAAAACTTTACCTAAGGACTCGTGGTGATGGACCCTCCCCCCCAGATGTTGACTCCTGCCGAGGTTCGTGAAAAGATAGAAGCCCTTGAGCTCATTTTTAGTTACATCTTTCGAGTTACGTGCCAACCTTTCGTATGTGGTCTTGACTTGCAGGCCCAAATTGATACGACTATGACTCCCGAGTTGAGACAAGTTGCCGATGGCTTTGGCTTTAGGGTCAAGTCATTCAGTGGTTATGATGTCAATGGATATCGCTTCCACACAACGGGCTACGAGCAGCTTCATCAGAACCGGAGAACAACAAGCTCAGGGGTTTTTACGCTCGGCCAAGATGGGGTCGAGTATTATGGAAGAGTGCAAGAGATATACGAGCTCACTTTTCATGGTTCAACGCCATTTACTCCCGTCATATTCAAATGCCACTGGGTTTGATCCTGCGGTAACGAGACGGACCCATTCTCATCTTGGTCTAGTCGAGATTCGACAGATACCACCCTACCCGGAGACGATGTGTATATTGTGGCCCAACAGGCGACACAAGTTTATTATCTCCCTTATGCGTGCCAAAGCAATGAGCACCTGAAGGGTTGGATATTGTGCATAAGGTACTGCCACACGGCAAATTACCTGTCCCAAATGATGACGACTATAACTTCAATCCAAACACATACGAGGGAGAGTTCTTTCAGGCAGAAGGGCTAGATGGGAGGTTCGAGATAGACTTGACCGAAGCGATAGAAATGGAAGTTGGCCAAGAAATTGTTGATGACGAGGGCGATGGAGATGAGGTTGAAAATGTGAGAGACTTACAAATGCTTGAGCGACATCGTTTAGGCAACGGCGACGAGGGACGACAATCCTCCATTGGGCGGGTCGAGTACTTTGACATGTTTGATACCGACGATGAGGCTTATGATCCCGATCATGAAGATTATACTTAATACATGTAATGCTATTTATTTAGGGATTTTTGGATTGGTGCCATTACAAATCTTGAGTATCTGAAATATGCCATTACTATTGATGTAATCGTAAGATCGCCATTATAAATTTGTAATACTTTGAAATATGCCACTTGGATACGGTTGACGATCGTTTGGGCCCGCTGCTTGGTGGACGTGGCATACGGTCGGCCGTATCCGTCCGTGTCCCGCCCTCAATGAAAGCGGCGCGGTGACCTCGCCGTCATCCCCTCTCTCTCACTCGCACTTCCGCCTCTCTCGCCCCCCGACTCAAACCCTAACAAAGGCAAAGCGGCGGTGGCGGCCGTCGTCGGCGGCGGCGACGGCGACGGCAGACAGAGGCGCGGGCCAGCGCCGACCAAGGTCGCGGCGCTAGGGGACCACTCCTAGGGAGGCGTCATGAGCTCGAGCTCCACCGTGGCGGCACCGGTAGGGGCGTACCCACTTTGGGCTGCCCCAAATGCCATGTTCCTCGATCCGAATCGAGCAAGCAAGAGCACTTTCGATGAACAAGTGGTTCGTCAAGTGCCCCAACAAAGATACAGGTGAGGATTTGCGATTACCCTTGAATGAATAGTGTCGCATTTGGTTTGAATTTGACAGATTCGGGGTGAGCGGGGTGATCAAGGACTTGTCGCGGATCCGTTCGGGAGGAGCAATGACGAGGTATATGTGAGAGATGAGTCAAGAAGCTACAGCTGCAACTGCAAGTGCCCCTTGATTCAATTGGTGCGTAGGGTACTGAAGATTTCAAACAACAATTTGGGTGAGGTGAAGCAAACACCGGATAGTGTTGTATCTCGAGCTTTGGAAATCGAGGAATGAACTTGGCGCCAAGCCATCTGTTGATCAAGTCCAAGTCCAAGTCTTGAACCAAGGCATGATTTGGGTAATAGGAAAATTCAGATTGTGTTGGATGTATCCGTGTTAGTAGGTGTCCTTGTCGGTTGTCTTGGTAGGAGCACTTGTTGCCCAAATGATGAAGTGAATGCAACAATGAGTGGATGTATGAATTGCAGCTGAATTTTATCCTTATTTTGGTTTGCTTTTGTATGAACAAAGAGAACAATGAATGGATGTATGAATTGCGGCTGCATTTTATCATTATTTTGGTTTGGTTTGTATGAACAGCAGATTGTGTTGGATGTATGAACAGCAATGTACTCTCTCGAGCTAGGTGCGGTTGTTGCCCGGCTAATGCAGTTTGGTTTGCATGTTTGTCTGAAATTTAAGCGGCATGTTTGTCCGAAATTTCAGCGGCGATAATGCAGTTTGTTGCCCAAATTTTGTCTGAAATTTCAGCAAAGCATGTTTGCCCATCTTTGTCTCAAATTTCAGCAGATAATGCGGTTTGTTGCCCAACTAATATACTCTCTTCCACAACAAGCGAAAGGAACCACAGAAAAAGATAACAATAGCATATATTTCATTCACTAAACAGAGTTCTACGCAAGTCGACCATACAAGTTTGTCAAAAGTCGACCATACAAGTTCACAGCTGACCATTACAGCTGACCATTACATAGTTGGGTTCACAGCTGAGCATTACATACTTCACAGCTGACCATTACTAGAATGACAGCAACAGCTTACCAAAGTTTTGTGCTGACCATTACATTACATAGTTCACAGAATTTAAATACTAACAAGCCATTACAATGTCCAAAAGATGCCCATAAGTTAACAGAATTGCACTGTCTGGCCATCAAGCACTTTTTGCTGTTGTAGCATCAAAGACTACTTGTCTGATGCTACTTACTACAGTTGGTGGTGGAGCAGCTGCTGCCTTCTTGAGCTTCTTCTTGATGGGAGTCTTCTTCTTCTTCTTGGTAGTAGTCTTCTTCTGCTTCTTCTTGTTCCTGCCTTGTGAAGGTCCAAAGAAAGATCACCGGTCCACCATCATCACCGGTGCAAAGAAATGGTCCACCATCATCAGCTGGTGCAGCATCATCAACTGGTGCAGCATCATCAACTGGTGGAGCTGGCCTCTTCCTGTAAAGGTCCAGCAGTGAGTGGTTAGTTGTGGCTAGTTGTGGCTAGTTGTGGTTACCATCAGCAACAGAGAGAATTTCATACCTTTTTGAAGACCCTACACCTCTCTCTTCATCTTCACCTAGCTCTGGAAGCTTGCAAGTTTTAGCAAAATGGCCAAAATCACCACATCTCTTGCACCTGACCTTCTTTCTGGTAGCCCTCTGCTCCATGCATCCTCTTATTCTGACAACCCTTGGTCTGCCTGCACCCCTTCCCAGCAATGAAGGGTACACCTTGAAACCAAGGTTGACAACAGGCCACCGTGATTTTGTCCAGTATAGGCTCAATCACATGCGCATATGCTTTGCCTTAAACCTAGCAACTGAGTAGTACTCATGCACATAATCTTCAATCTTGATCCCTCGGTTTGAGCATATCCATGCCAAAGCATGCTTGCAGGGTTTTCCAGTCACCTGCCATTCCCTACATGAGCAGTTGTGATTCTTTAGGTCCACAGTGCATCTTTTATGATTGTTCCAATCATCCAGGATAGTGACCTCAGCTATGTCATCATCACTAGCTTTTACCTTCACCACTTTAAGGTTACTGCTAATGACATTCAGGTCCTTTATCACATTAGGGAGGATTCCATCCTCCCATAGCCTAGCAACCTTCTTCCTCAAATACCTTTTCTCCATGATGAGTTCCCTCAATCTATCTACCAGTTCATGTACCAACAACCCTTTGAGGTGCTTCACCTGTGCATTGAAGCTCTCAGACACATTGTTGGTCAAGTAATCACACTTGCCGCTTTTTTACGAAAACCCACATCTATACGGATCCTACTTGTGATGTTTCTCAAGGTACTCTATAGTTTGAGGAGCAAACTCAAAAAAATCTTCTCGCATGTGCCACCGAAAGAGACCTTGAGTGTAGCTTCTAGCAAAGCGGGATAGAGGTGGTCTCGTGAAAACATCACCGGAATAGTGTTTCATAAAGTTCTTTGTACAAATGCCTCATGCATTCTCTCTGTTCTCAAATGTTGGGAACACTGCCCCCCACTTTGCATTTTCCACCCCTTTGCATGCATCTGAGCAAATTACAAGATTGGGTACATCACCAATTGCTCTGGAAAGCTGCTGTAAGAACCACTGCCAGTTGTCTTCGGTTTCTGAGTCAAATATTCCATATGCTACATGATACAACCAATTGTGTCCATCTACACTTGTAACTGAAGCTAGGCGACCTCTCCTCAGATTTTCAGGTTAGACAAGATGCATCTACACCCAAAAATGGCCTGCATCCTGCTAGGAATCCATCTACACATGGCTTCAGAGCTACAAACATCCTCTTAAACCTCTTCTTCTTACCAACCTTTTTAACTTCTATCTCTACTAAACTACCAGGTGATACTTGTTCAATCTGAGCAGCCCAATTGAACAGCAACTGAAAACTTTCCTCATATTTACCATGAATTTGTTCTAATGCTACCTTCATACCCGACCAAGCTTTTGAATACTTGAGCCCGATGCCAAAGTCCTCTTCTAACTTCTCCTTAGCCTCTTTTGGACGTTTAGCTGGATTCTTCTTAAGCCAACCCCGCCAACCTATCTCCACACCAAATCTGTGATGCCATCTTCCCTTCAACTAGTTTTTTAGTTGGACAATTGTGGTCACCGGCGGTACTTTGATCTGCATAAACACAAGAAGTGAGTGCAAACAAAAAAAAATAGAAATTAACTAGTGCACAGCCAATTACCTCTATTGTCTTGCCATCATATATCCTAGATGCATGAATGCGCCAAGGACATCCTTCCGACTTGCACTTAGCAATATATCTTGTCTTGTCTGCTTTTACATCACGAAATTCATAGCCTTTTGTCACAAAGATAATGCCCGATAGCTTTCCTGAATGCTATAATATCAGGAAATAACTCCCCTTCACAATCTTGGGATTTTCTGGGTCATGGATGACATGGATCTCTTCAGGATCAGCATCATTGACCTCTGCCTCAACAGGAATAGCATCAGCATTTTCATCAACATTAGCAGGTGGAGGTGGATTTATATTAGGCTGTGAACTGCTAGGTGGTCGTGTAGGTGGTACCGGAATGTACATGCACTCATCATTAATACCAACATACTCCTCATCATTGTCAAACAAATCGGCCCCCCGGGGCTCAAGTTCGGGATTAACCCGGCCTCCAAGGGAACCTCTTGTGCATCACCGGCTTAGATGTTCCCTGTTAACATTATCGCCACCGATTTGGGTTTGCAAAGGATTTTTCAAATAGAATAACATCTATAGGCTCTCTTGCATCAAGGTCATCAACAGAGCAAACAGATTTGTCAAATACACCTACAACAATCCGGCAACTCATCCGTCCTTATACATCTCAAACATGTCATTCATCCGAATTGATTTTCTAGTCTCGATATCTTCACACGTACCGTTTATCAAAGAACCAAGCAACAAGCAGATCGATTAGGTGACCATTTGACAAGATTGTTCAAGCCGGTCATCAACGGATCAAATAAAAACGAGCCTATCTCAACATCCCACTTAATGACAGAGCCCTTTGTGTAAGCTTTCCTACCCAAAGAGTCGTCGTACAGAATCCTTCCACTTTAATCTCTAGCGAAAACAATGGAACCCTAACATCCAAATACCATCAAAATGTGGACACGCCAAAGCCAAGATCCACAAATAATCTATTCGATTCTATGGTCAGGAAGGAGAGGGAAGTACCTTGAGTCGTCATCCTCCATCGCCCAGCTGAACCACGCACGAAGCCGCCACCCATTGGTGACCACGCTAATCCATTGCCTCCCCGGGGAGTGGTCCCCTAGCGCCCTTTGGTACGCCGCCCGCCCGTCGGCCGCCGCCGCCGCCGCCGCCGGGGAAAAAAGTCGCCACCGCCGCCTTTGTTAGGGTTTGAGTCGGGGGCGAGAGAGGCAGAAAAGTGCGAGTGAGAGAGGGGATGACGGGCGGAGGTCACCGCGCCCCGTTTCATTGAGGACGGGACACGGACGGATACGGCCGACCGTATGCCACGTCAGCCTGCAGGCGGGCCCAAACGATCGTCAACCGTATCCAGTGGCATATTTCAAAGTATTACAAATTTATAATGGCAGTCTTACGATTACATCAATAGTAATGGCATATTTCGGATACTCAAGATTTGTAATGGCACCAATCCAAAAATCCCATTTATTTATATGT
>JADLZL010000057.1:0-108664 GCA_015844335.1 Chrysopogon serrulatus | reverse complement strand
AAGTCACTATGTGATGACATAAGTTCGATGATATGCAGATTTTGGTGGGCTCAGCAGGAGAATGAAAGGAAGCTTCACTGGATTTCCTGGCAGACCTTGTCCAGCAGAAAGGATAAGGGAGGGTTGGGGTATAGGGATCTCCATCTATTCAACCTGGCAATGCTAGCACGGCAGTGTTGGAGACTAATTCAATATCCAAACTCCCTGTGCTCACAGTTGCTGAGAGCGAGGTACTGGCCAGATGGTAACTTGTGGGTGGTGAAGGAAGTACCTGGGATTTCATATACATGGAGAAGTTTAGTGAGAGGGTTGAGGGCCATGGAAAAGGGAATAATTTGGAGAATTGGTGATGGCTCCCTGGTGCACATATGGGAGGACCCATGGATCCCGACTGGCACTGTCAGGAGGCGGAGGATACCTTGTGGTCACACAATTTTATCTAGAGTGTCGGAACTCATTGATCCAGGCACTGGTACATGGGATACTGAACTGGTCAAGGAAATTTTCTAGGAGGAGGATGTATCTAACATATTGGCCATACCGGTGCATGCTGATAGAGTGGATTCGGTTGCTTGGCACTATGATAAAAAGGGGATATTCTCGGTAAAATCGGCATATCATGTGCTGGAAGAAGAGGAGGAGGCGAAGAGGGTCAAACAAGTTGGTGAATCATCTACTGCCACAGGTGCTGAATGGTCCATGTTGTGGAAAAAGATCTGGCGCCTCCCAGGACCGCCAAAGCTCAAACATATCATCTGGCGCATAGCTCATAACAGTTTGCCGGTGAAGTTGAATATAAAAGCAAAGGGTAAAGCGCTTGATCCAGGGTGCCCGGTGTGCAGTAGGTTTAACGAGGATGGCGCCCACTGCTTTTTAAAATGCAAGGAAGTGCACAGAAGGTGGAGGGAGCTGGGTATGGAGGCGATCAGGCAGCAGCTAGTCTCACTGAGCAGTGCGAAGGAGTTCGTGCAGGCCATTCTGAACCTGAGGAGCGATGTTTGTAAATGTGTTTGTGTGTTGCTGTGGCGCTGGTGGGAGGTTTGCAACAAACTGAACGCTGGTGAGCTGATGCCGTCAAGTCAAGCCACTGTCTCATCAGTCCTCAATACAACTCGAGAGATCCTGCAGAAAGAGTTTGATCGCCCTCCTCATCCTAATGCCAGTCTCAGAGTGCTGGTCTCCACCTCAGCCGGAGTACCTCAAGATCAATGTTGACGGGGGTTTCAAACCGTGTTCCAAAGTCAGCTCATGGGGTTTCATTATCAGAGACCATGAGGGCTCGGTGGTGCTGGCTGGAGCTGGGAATTTGGGGCCAGTGCATGATGCTCTTATTGTTGTGAATGACGATGATCAAACGAGGAAGAACACAAGATCAAACCACAGCGAGACACAAGATTTAACGTGGAAAACCCTCCCAATGCAGAAGGTAAAAACCACGGGCGCCAGGCCAGCAAACACTCCTCACTATTATCAAGAGTCGGGTTACAACGCCGTATGGCGGCTTACAAGAGAATGAATCAAAGTGGAAACCCTAACACGGGCGACGGGCCTCCACGACGAGCCTCCGCTTCGCTTCAGCAGAAGTCGGCCAATAATGATGTGAACAGAATTTGGAACATCTTCAACAAACTCCACCTTGCGACAAATTCATCTTGTAGCATAAATCAACACCTTTATCCTGAACATAACAAAGAAACAAAACCGCTGATGCCAAATAGCCTCTTGGGCTAATCCATCAAGCCAACTAAGCTTGAGCAAAGCTCAAACTTAGCAACAGGAACTGGCTTTGTCATCATATTAGCAGGATTATCATAAGTACTAATCTTGCATACCTTTAGCTTACCTTCCTTGATCACATCACGAATAAAATGATACTTGATGTCAATATGTTTTGTTCTCTCATGAAACATCTGATCTTTGGTAAGGTAAATGGCACTTTGACTGTCATAGTACAAATTAATGCAAGCATCAAACTCCACACAACTCAGCATACAAACCTTTCAGCTAAATCAATTCCTTGCATGCTTCATAAACAGCCATGTACTCTGCTTCAGTAGTAGACAAAGCAATAATAGACTACAAAGTAGCCCTCCAACTCATAGCACAACTGCCAATAGTGAACACATAACCAATAAGAGATCTCCTCCTGTCCAGATCAGCAGCATAATCTAAATCCATATAACCCATAAGTCCTTTATCAGTCCTTCCAAACTTCAAACAAGAATCTGTTGTGCCTCTGAGGTACCTAAAAATCCATTGAACTGCCCTCCAATGTTCTTTACTAGGATTAGACATATATCTACTAACCAAACTCATAGCATAAGCTAAATCTAGGCGAGAACAAACCATGGCATACATCAAAGACCCAACAGCACTGGAATAAGGAACTTTTGACATGTATTCAATATCTTGATCTGAACTAGGACACTGAGCAGTTGACAATTTAAAGTGAGGTGCAATAGGAGTACTAACTGACTTTGCATTATGCATGTTGAAACGCTAAAGAACTTTCTTAATATAATTTTGCTGACTAAGAAACAATAAACCAGATTTTCTGTCTCTAGTAATTTTCATACCGAGTATTTTCTTAGCAGTACCAAGATCCTTCATATCAAATTCACTACTCAATAATTTTTTCAATTTAGTGATTTTAACTTTGCTCTTGGCAGCAATCACCATATCATCAACATATAACAACAAATATATAGGTGATCCATTAACATGCTTAATGTAAACACAGCTATCAAATTTTGTCCTCGTAAAACCGTGCGACAGCATAAATGAATCAAACCTTTTATTCCACTGACGAGGGCACTGTTTCAAACCATACAATGACCTCTTCAATTTGCAAACAAAATTCTATGGGGATTGCTCCCCCGGGTATCCTTGGACGATGGGCCTGGGCCGAGCAGCCAAGCAAGGCCCAGCCCCTGAAGACGACGCCGAGCGGCGCATGCAGCTCCCTGGAATGCACCGCAAGGATCGGAGAATAGGATTGATCCGTCCGGATCAATAGAAGGATTAGTTACCTTGTAAAGTTGGATCTCCCGGTCGGCGGATTGATACGCTGATCGGGAAGATCGGATCTGATTGATCCTGTAACCCTGCCCCCCGGCTATATAAGGCGGGCAGGGAGCCCCTCAAAACAGATTGCCTCTCACCATAATCAACCACCAGAACACAGGACTAGGGTTTTACATCATCCTAACAGCCTGAACCTGTCTAAAACCCGTGTCTCGTGTTACTTTCTTGCTCTTGATCTCGCGCACCTCACCACCCTCGATCTCATCTACTACCTCGGGTACCCCCTTGGTAGGCTGCCGACCAGATATCGTCGACAGCTAGCGCGCCAGGTAGGGGGGCACTACTGATCCATCATTGAGCAAGATGGTTACTCCCACTACTTCCGATCTCTCCGTTGCGTCCGGCATGACCTTCACCATCAGATCCATTACGTGGACCATCGTCGCCGAGCACACTGACAGGGAGGACGTTCTATCCCAGGCCCTACCTGACGTGGTCAGGGACGCCTCGGCTCCGGCCGGACAAGCCCAAGCGCCTCAAGTGAGGCCCCGATGGTCCTTCCTCCGGCCGAAGCGCCCGCGTGTGGCCTCACCGGGAGAGGAACCCGATCAACGTCGATGATCTGGTCGAACTCATCGACCGGGTCAACGATGGCTTGCACGAGTGCATCGTGCTCACCGAGACAACACTCGCCGGCCACCCCGACGAGAACCCGCCCAACGGGTCGGGGTGGCAGCCCGCACGCCGCCATTGGGCACCACGCCGACCCGATCACCCGCCGCCAAGGGTAACGGCCATCCCGGTTAGACCCCGCCGCCCCGCCGCCTAACCTCAAGAAGCGGGCGCCTTTGCCAGGATCTCGGCTCCAAGTGGTTCTGGGAGACTTCCTTCAGCATCCCAACCGCTCGGCAGGGCGTCAGACCCATCGTCGAACCCCTCGGAGGAACAGATCTAGACCCGTGGCAACTATGCCATTCGGTCTATAGAACTCCGCAGGCACTTACCAGGAGGCAGTGCAACAACGCTTTGCCGACCGGTCCATTCCACCGGCATCAACAGGTTCTCCTCCACCGATCATCAACATGGTCCAGCTCCGCCTGCTGGAAGACGAGGCGTCCCTGCACACCATTCTGGAAGAGCAGCTCGGCATAGACTCCGATGACTCCCCCAGATCGGATCTGGAAACGTCAATCGTCGTGAGCGGGCCAGACCCCTCCAGCGAACTCTCAACCCTCCCGGTGTACCCGGCTCAGATCTACATGCTCCGGGCCGTCTCACCGGATGAGGTCGCGCTGGCCGACGAAACGGAAGGACACCGCGCCGACCGTGAGGCACGCAACGCCAACCGGGTTCAACGCCGCGCAGCATACGAGGACCAGCAACAACGCATCATCCGAGATGCAGCAGGTCCTGGGCGACACCTTTACCGGAATCTAGCCGACGAGTTCGTCTACATCGACGAACAGATCGTGGCACCCACTCCGAGCGCCAATCTCGCCGTCGCTGCTAATGAACTCGAAGCCCTCGGCCCAAGCCCTCAGGTAAACCGGGCCAAGGCTTTCATTAAAGCTGCGCAAGTCCAGGTGAACAGGATCCGGGAGATGCCATCCAGGTCGTCCACCTCCAGGTCAAGTCGCCATCGGTCGGGCAGATCCCGACGGTCTCGCCGACCAGACAACGACGTTGGGATAGTCCAACAGCCATGCAACGGGGGTGGCAACAACCCACCCAACCCGTCCGTCAACCAGCCGCCACTAGATGCCCGGGCAATCATCAACGCCAACCGGGACGCCCGCGACGTCATCAACGTCAGAAGGGCAGACGCTTATGAAGCTGAGGTGGAACACCGACACCGTTTTGACGCCGAACACGGCACACTGATAGTGGCAGCACCAACGATTGAAGATCCCAAGCCTCTCTCAGCGTGGTTACGCTCTCACCGGTGGCCCACCAACTTCCGGATCCCTGGAACAGTCGAGCCCTACGACGGCAAGGCTAATCCCGAGCAGTGGCTCCAGACGTACGCCGTAGCAGTCACGGCCGCAAGGGGATCGGAAGATACCATGGCCAACTACCTGCCCGTCATGCTGGCCTCCCCAGTCCTGAATTGGTTCATGTGCCTCGAGGAGAACTCCATCGACACTTGGTCGCAGCTCCGCAAGCTCTTCGTGGACAATTACATGGCCACGTGCGATCGCCAGGCTACACGCCACGACCTGGAGAGGCTGGCTCAACGCCTGAACGAATCCCTCCGAAAGTACATCCACTGTTTCTCCACGTTGCGCACCAGCGTGGCCAACGTCAACAACATCGATGTCATGACCGCCTTCATCCGAGGCCTCCTTTACAGCAAGGCCCTGCGAGAAAAGCTCCACAGGAAGCGCCCAGAGACGATCAGCGAGCTGATGAAAACCGCTGACTCCTATGCACAAGGAGAAGAAGTTGAAAGACACCACAGGGACCTTGTCGCAGGAAAGAGGCCCCTGCCTCCTCCCCCGCCGATGGGAGGTCCACGCGTCGACGACCGCAACGCCGACCAGCGGGACCGCAGGCCCGAGCACCGACCGGACAACCGCGACCGCCCAGAGTGATTCCGCGGCCGTTGGCATGACGTCAACAACGTCAAAACCCGGGCCAAACGCAACCTCGACGCCGAGTTTGATAAGATCCTGGATCAACCATGCCCAATCCACAAGAACGCAACACATACCATGCGTCAGTGTTACGGGCTTGGCAGGGTTTTCCGGGAAGAGGACCAGAAGCGCCAATGCCGCCACGACGACGACAAGAATGGTGGTGATAGGGACGACGATCCGAAACCTGACGGCGCCGCTTACCAAGCTCCCTCCAAGAGCATAGCCACCATCTTCGGTGGACCGCCCGCGACGGAGAACAAGAGGAGCAAGAAGTTGGCCACCGGGCGAAGTCATGGCGCCTCCGCCAACAAAGACCATCACCGACCCAAATCTTCCTCCCGTGGTCCGACCAGTCGATCACATTCTCCAGAGAGGATCAGTGGTCGGAGATACCATACCCGGGACGGTTCCCTCTGGTTTTAGATCCAGTGATCGGCAACGTACACTTTAGGCGAGTCCTCATCGACGGTGGAAGCTCCCTCAACATTATGTTCCCGAAGTTGCTCCAGGAGTTAGGCATCCCAAGGGAAGCCTTGCAGCCTGCTGAATCTCCATTCTAGGGCATCGTCCCAGACAAGGTTTCAGTACCGCTCGGCCAGATCACCCTAACGGTGCAGTTTGGCACCCCGGGTCGTTTCCGCAAGGAACACCTACTGTTCTATGTCGCCGACTTCGACACCACCTACCACGCCATACTAGGGCGCCCGCCCTACACAAGTTCATGGCGATCCCCCATTACGCCTACCTCGTGATGAAGATGCCAGCACCAGGCGGCGTGCTCACTCTCCGCGCAGATATAAAAAGCGCCCATGCCTGCGAGCAAGAGAACTACATCATCAACGAGACCGCCGGGCTCGCCGCCAAGATGAAGGACTGCCTCACCGCCTCCAAGGAAGTACCTCCAAAAGATCAGGAGATCCCGATCAAAGAGCCGCCACGGTCCGCCATCAAGAACAAGGAGACAAAGACCATCGACCTCGGCACCGGCGATCCTTCCAAGGTCGCTCGGATCGGCGCCAACCTTGATCCCAAATAGGAAAGCGCGCTCATCAGCTTCCTCCGGGACAACACGGACGTGTTTGCATGGAAACCTATAGACATGCCAGGGGTACCGAGGAAGTATGCCGAGCACGCCCTGAAAGTCTTGTCTTCCGCCAAACCGATCAAGCAGAAGCTCCGCCGATTCGCGCCGGGGATAAGGAGGCTATTAGGGTAGAGATCAACCGGTCCTAGCCGCCGGTTTTATCAAAGAAGTGTATCACGTCGAGTGGCTGGCAAACCCAGTCCTCATCCGTAAAAGTAATAAAGAATGGAGAATATGCGCTGATTACACCGATCTCAACAAACACTGCCCTAAAGACCCCTTTAACCTCCCTCGCATCGACGAGGTCGTAGATTCTACCGCCGGTTGCGAACTTCTTTGTTTTCTTGACTGCTACTCCGGGTACCATCAGATCGCCCTAAAGGAGTTAGACCAAGTAAAAACAGCTTTCATAACTCCGTTTGGCGCCTACTGCTACACTACGATGTCATTTGGGCTCAAAAATGCCGGGGCCACGTACCAGCGCACGATTCAGGCCTGCCTCAAGGATCAGATAGGTATAAACGCCGAAGCCTACGTCGACGACGTAGTCATTGAGTCCAAAACCGCCGATAGCTTGCTCGCTAATTTAGACCAAACGTTCAAAAACCTACGGGAGTACCGATGGAAACTCAACCCGAACAAGTGCATCTTCGGGGTTCCATTGGGAATCCTCCTAGGCAACGTCGTCAGTCGCCGGGGGATCGAGCCGAACCCCGAGAAAGTCTTGGCTATAACCAAGATGTCTCCACCGACCAACATCAAGGAGGTACAGAATCTCGCCGGCTGTCTAGCCGCCTGAGCAGGTACATCTCCAGGTTGGGAGAGAAGGCCCTGCCTTTCTTCCAGCTCCTCCGAGCATCCAGAAGCCGACGAGGCATTCAAGGAGATGAAAGCCTTCCTAACGACGCCACCTATCTTAACGGCGCCGCTGCCGGATGAGACCCTCCTCCTATACATTGCGGCAATGAACCGCGTCATCTCCACGATGATAGTCGTCGAGCGCGACGAACCTGGGCACGCCTTCAAGGTTCAGCGACCGGTGTACTACATCAGTGAAGTCCTGAACGAATCGAAGACTCACTACCCACAGATACAGAAGCTTATTTATGCCGTTCTCCTAATGTCGCGCAAGGTAAACCACTACTTCCAGTCATACACCATCGCCGTGGTCTCCCAGTATCTGATCGGAGACATCATAAAAAACAAGGAGGTCGACGGCAGAATCACCAAGTGGGCAGTAGAGCTTGGTGCTTACACCGTTGACTACGTGAGTCACCAAACCATAAAATCTCAAGTACTCACCGACTTTATCCCCAAATGGACGGACATGCTAGAGCCCATCCCGGCCGAATGCCCTGAGCACTGGAAGTTGTACTTCGACGGCGCGCTTAATGTCAGCGGCGCCAGCGCAGGGGCATTGCTCATATCTCCAAGCGGCGAAGAGCTCCGATACATCCTACGAATACATTTCAAGGCATCCAACAACGCCACCGAGTACGAGGCTGCCCTACACGGCATTAGGGTCACCATCTCACTGGGTATCAAACGCCTGGAAGTGTTCGGAGACTCCGCCCTGGTCGTGAACCAAGTCAACAAAGACTGGTCATGCACAAACAAGAAAATGGATGCCTACTGCGCCAAAATCCGCAAGCTTGAGAACAAGTTCTACGGCATCGAGTTCCACGACGTCGTCCGTGAGGAGAACACAGAAGCCGATCGGCTCTCCAAGCTGGGTTCTTCCCGAGCCAAGATACCGCTAGGCGTCTTTGCGCATGATCTCATAGCCCCGTCGATCGGGCAGGCCGGCGAGGTTTCTAAACCCTCCCCCACCAACCAGATGGTCACGACTGTCGCCGCCACCAACAAGGAAGATTGGCGTTCGGCCTTCGTCCGATACCTCACCAAGGCCGAGGTACTGGCAGATAGGGTAGAAATAGAGCGCCTCATACGGTGAAGCAAGCACTACGTCCTGGTGGAGGGTGCCTTGATGCATAAGAATACCAACGCCAACATCCTGCAGAAGTATGTGCTCCAGCACGAAGGCGTCAAGATATTGAGGGAGATACATGCTGGCATATGCGGGAGCCATTGCGCCTCCAGGAATCTGGTTGGCAGGGCATTCCGAGTGGATTTCTACTGGCCAACCGCAGTCGCGGATGCAGAGCATTTGGTGCGACATTGCGAAGGCTGCCAGTTCTTCTCCAAACAACCCCACCTGCCGGCCCATGCCCTGATGACGATCCCTTCCGCGTGGCCTTTTGCGGTCTGGGGACTGGATCAGATCAGCCCTTTCAGAGCCGCACCAGGCAACTTCCGGTATGTATTAGTCGCCATCGATAAGTTTTCCAAGTGGATAGAGTACAAGCCACTCGTCAGCTCCACAAGTAAGAAAGCCGCCAAATTCTTTGAGGAGATCATCCATCGCTTTGGTATTCCAAACAGTATTATCACCGATTTGGGATCGAACTTCACCGGCAACGAGTTCTGGGAATTCTGCGAAGAGCGTTCCATACTGGTTAAATATGTCTTCATCGCACACCCGCGGGCCAATGGCCAGGCCGAACGCGCCAACGGCATGGTCCTCGATGCCCTTAAGAAACGCCTGTATCAGAAGGACGACAAGCACCCGGGCAGATGGCTCAAGGAACTCCCACCAGTAGTCTGGGGACTGCGCACGCAAACAAGCCGGAGTACGGGAGTCTCCCCTATTACATGGTGTATGGGTCAGAGGCCGTCCTACCAGAGGATGTCGCCTTCCGCTCACTAAGGGTCGAGAACTACTCCGAGGAAATCTCCGACCAAGCATGAGCAGATGATGTCGACCGTGCAGAGGAAGAACGCCTGGCCACGTGCGTCCGATCGGCCAAATACCTGGAAGGCGTCCACCGCTACTACGACCGTAATGTCCGTGAGTGCTCCTTCGCGGTCGGCGACCTCGTCCTGCGTCGACGCCAGAGCTCCACCGGGATGCACAAGCTGTCTTCCCCTTGGGATGGCCCCTTCATTGTCAAGGAAGTAACCCGGCCGGGGTCCTATAGGCTGGTGGAGTCGGATGGCAGGGACATCCCAAACTCCTAGCACGCGGAGCACCTGATACATTTTTGCACCTAGGAGACAGCACGGAATAAAGATATGTACTCTGCCCTTGTGTAATCAAATATACATATATAACATGTGTTCAATTCTTTTTTTCCCAAGCATTCATGTCATAACCTATCGTGCTATTTACGCACTCAATGCCAATAAGACCACCAGTAAGCACTTTAACTTGAGCCAACTAGAGCAACCCTATCTCCGGCCCAAACCTACACGTGCAAGCAACCCAGCGCTCTGCGTTACGGTACGGCCGGCAACGGTGCCCGGGTGACCCTAGTGGCCTTTACGTGCACGACAGGGAGCACATCCCTAGCGCTATAAGACACAAGGTAGCTTGGGCTAGTCCGGTAAGACAACAAAGTCAAACACTGCAGGGCACTACGGCAAACAACACATGTACAAAATATGACCATAGCGTCATAAACAAGCGCCCACAGGCGTGAGACATCATACAAAAGCTAATGTTAAAACCCTTTCAGGGCGCAGTTGGCTCAGCATCACCGAACAGGTCCAGGTCGTTAACTACCTTGATTGCTGAGTCGGAGGCTTCATCGCTCAGCTTCTCCATCTCCTCCTTTGTCGTCCTCCGAGCGAAACCTGTCCCAACCCGAGCGAGCTCCACTCGCGGATAGTGCGACCGGACCAGAGCCGACGCGTGCCCGGCCGCAGCGCATGCCGCGCCATGGACATAAATGCGCAGCTGCTCCAGCGCGGTCTGGCACCGCACCAGGAATCGGGACGCCGAAGGATAGCGCCCCCCGAGCATGTCCCGGTCGTATGCTCCTCCCTCCGGGTCGACGAGGTTAAGCAGCGGAGTCACGAGGGTGATGGCATCCTCCATCTTTTCCTCCACGGCGGCAAGACGTCCCTTCAGATCCATTTGGGCAGCCCCCGCGTTCTCCCGAACGACTACAGAATGAAGCAAGTCAGGCTTGAACGAGAACCGCCAACCAAACAAGCATAACCAAGCAGAAGCACTTACGCTGCAACTCCGACTAGGCAGTTTGCACCGCCTGGTTGGCCATCTCCGCCTCACGGGTCAGCTCGTTGACCAGCGCCTGGGACCGCTGCAGATCACCCTCCAGGGCTACAAGACGACTAGGTGTTAAACTAGGAACTCTAAGATAATGCAGACAGAGCATGGGCGGTAGCGTACCAGTAACGCGCGCCTCTAGTGCCTGAGCCCACGTCGCACGCGCCGCGCTAGCCGCGGCCGCTTCCACAAGCCGAGCGTTCTCGCGCTCGAGCTCTTCGGCTTGCCACCGCAACCGGTCGTCATCCTCACGAACATCCTTCAGGTTGCGATCGAGCAGGCCGACGGAGTCCTCCAGCGCTTGTTCTCGCGGCGAAGCCGCGCGTGTTTCTCGACCTTGACTTTTCATAAGCTGCGGTCGATCGGTCCAGCGATCGCGCACGCGTCTCGGCGGCGCGCGCTAACTCCTGCAGACAAAATGAAAGTTGAGCTACTCAACCAAACGAATCGGTGTCACAGTTATCTCACCAAAGCGCGACAAGCAGCCTTCCAGTCCGCCCGTCGCTCGATACTCCCCGACGGCGATCTTGTCGTCCACCACCTCCACCCTATTGCCATGAGGGTTGATGTAGAAGGTACGGCAGAGTCGCGCCGGCTCATCCCTTTCACGCGGGGGCTCCCACACAACCTCCTCCGGTCCACCTCGGCGCCCGCCTCAGCCCGACCGCCCGCGGTAGGCTATGGGCCCGGCAGCGAGGACGCTTGCCCGGCATCGCCTTCGGCCGATTGGCCATGACTGGGGGTCTCGGGCCTCGCCTCCCGAGCAGGGCTGGGGACTGCAGTCCCTTCCACTCGGGCCGATCTCAGGGTGGCAACCCCTGAGTCGCCGGTCCGGGGAGGGCTAGCCTTGGGACGGCCGGAGGTCATCGTCACCACCATGGCCAGGGTCCTCCACCGAGGCCTCACTGCATGTCAACTCTGAGTCAGGCCCGGACATCACCAGGAACACAAAAGATACGAGATGGGCATTCGTTTATTGACAGGTCGGATTGACAACGCCGAACGCGAAACCTCCGTGGACGCCCGGAGCCCCCCGTTTTCGGCTGCTCGGTCGAGGCCCCTGAGGGGCGTTCAGGCGCCTCAGGGGCAGAGCCGACAGTGGGCATTCACTCGAAAACCAGCGCCGGCCGAGCGCCCGATTCTCCCTCCTTCGACGTGGCCTGACGCCGGACGCGTTGGTCCAGCGTCTCCGTGTCCTCCTCGTCGTCCTCATCATCTGATAGGATGACGGTCCGTTTCTTCCGGCTTCCCCCCTCGTCTATCCGAACGGATGAGGAAGGGGGAGTCGATGCCTTCTTCTGCTTCTTGGGCGGCGGTTCCTTCGCCGCGCCGCCCTTGCCCGCCGACCCCCTAGCCTGACGCTTGGGGACTGCGGGCCTCCCCCCGACGGGGCCAGACTCCTCTTCCCGGAGGATCTCAGCCGTGGCCCGCAGGATCTCCTCCGTCGTGCGCCGTGGGTCCACACTAGTCGGCCATGAGCCGTCGGGCACGTCCAACACGAAGGTCACCCGGTCCTGCACACCGCCCTTACAGCATCAGCCAGCAGAGAAACATAAACACAGCAATGTCACCACGCCAGAACTTACCGCAGGCCGCGGATTGCCTAGGCTGTATGGCTGCTGCATCCCGGAGCTTCTCTGGGTACCGCCGACGAAGAATGCGCTCAGTCGCCGGAACACGGCCTCCTTTGACAGCCGGTCCGGCACCTCCCGAAGTCACGTTGTCGCCGCCGGAGTACTCAAATGACGCCGGTGCACTTGGTCCTTGCATGGCCGGACGCGCCGCAAGACGAAATTGAACACCACGGCCACCCCCGGGCCGATTCATGACACGGATGATCCCGAGCAGCTCCTCCACCTGACCCATTTCCGTGGAGGAAGGGCGCCGTCCAGCTTGCCGTTGGCGCACTACCACTCGTTGACCTCGCTCGAGATCTGCGGCTCAGGATTGCTGGTCATGAACCACTGCGAGTTCGACCCCTTCATCGAGGTGTTGAGGGGCAGCGCGAGGTACTGGTTCCTCATGCCGTCACGGAGGCAAAGATAAAGGCCCCCCACTACCTTGGGCGAGCCGGACCCAATAAAAGCCCTCAGACAAAAGAGATGGCGGAAGAGGTTGAAGTGAGGAAGAATGCCAAGAAAGGCCTCGCAGAGGTGGATGAAGACGGAGAGATGAAGAATGGAGTTGGGATGGAGATGAATGAGGCGGATTCGGTGGTACCCAAGGAGCTTGCGGAGGAAAGGATGAGCCGGTAATCCGAATCCCCGGCGAAAGTAGTCCGCAAAAACCACAAGCTCATTGCTATTGGCGGGGGTGGGGAAGGACTCACCGGCGGTAGGTCACCAGCCGCCGCGCGCCCGCTCAGGAAGAACTCCGTCGCGGACTAGCTCCTCGAGGACCGCCTCGTTGCAGGTCGACGGCACCCACTCCAAGTCGATGTGTGGTGGACCATCGTGCCTCGAATCGCCGGCCACACCACCCGCGCCGCCCTGGCCGCGCTTCTGTCCCCTGCCGCCGGCCATCACTGGATCTAGGGTTCCGGTGGTGTTGCCGCGGTAGTGCGAGAGGGCGGAATGTGCGCAGCAGCAGAGAGTGAGTAGGCGGCGGTTCCGGTGTGGCGTGAGGGTGAAGATGAAAAGTGAAGACAGTGACAAGGCAAGCCCCTTAAATAGCCGTGACTCATGGCAGTTCCTTTTTGTGCCGCGCCACGCCGCTTCGCCTCCCCTTCGTGGGAAACCGCGCCGCGTCGCTCCGGATCCCTCCGCCGATCCTGGGCCGTCCGTGCTTGTTCCCGGAGTGTGTTGAGTCAGGTCGGTCCAGCGGGCCGGCCCGTGGAGCATTGGCAGCTAGATGCAGGCCGGGTGGACCGCCAGGTGAAGTCCCTCCAATCGACTTTGGATAAAGAAGAAGATAGCAGAAGTATAATTCACAGCCTCGGGGACTGTGACGAACAAAGCAAGGTTAATCACGCATTTCTGACAAGTTTGATCCTGGCACCGCACCTTCACCTACTGCCAGTCTCGGGACTTGTACTTCACCGTGGTACACATCACCCGCCTGGATTTTTTTTCTTTTTCTTGCACCTCGACTTGACAAGTGGGCCCATGCGCTCCTCCCCGCAATAGCGACCATGGTATGCCCCAGGCAAGGGCTTGCCTCTCTTCGGTAGCGGAGGGCCCGAGTGCACGTACCGCTCGGCCACGACGGCGCCGACCGCACCGACCCGTTGGACTCGCCAGCCGACGCCGACTTCGCCTTGGACGCCGGTCTGACCAGATGCTAGCTCCGGAGGAGACGCTGGGAGGTCCCTGAACTTGGGTCGAGACACGCGAGCCGCTCGGAGACTAGCTGTGGGGATTGCTCCCCCGGGTATCCTCGGACGATGGGCCTAGGCCGAGCAGCCAGGCAAGGCCCAGCCCCTAAAGATGACGCCGAGCGGCGCACGCAGCTCCCTGGAATGCGGCGCAAGGATCGGAGAATAGGATTGATCCGCCTAGATCAATAGAAGGATTAGTTACCTTGTAAAGTTGGATCTCCCGGTCGGCAGATTGATACGCTGATCGGGAAGATTGGATCTGATTGATCCTGTAACCCTGCCCCCCGGCTATATAAGGTGGGCAGGACCCCCTCAAAACAGATTGCCTCTCACCATAATCAACCACCAGAACACAAGACTAGGGTTTTACGTCATCCTGACGGCCTAAACTTGTCTAAAACCCGTGTCTCGTGTTACTTTCTTGCTCTTGATCTCGCGCATCTCACCACCCTCGATCTCATCTACTACCTCGGGTACCCCCTTGGTAGGCTGCCGACCAGATATCGTCGACAACTTCTCCTTGCCAGGCACTATGAACCCTTCCGGCTGGTCCATATATATATCCTCCTCATGCTCTCCATGCAAAAACGTGGTCTTCACATCTAACTGCTCAAGCTCAAGATCTTGTGAAGCAACAATACTAAAGAAAGTACGAATAGAACTGTGCTTTACCACTAGAGAGAAAACATCATTATAGTCAATACCCAAAATTTGAGTGTAGCCTTTTGTTACTAACCTTGCCTTAAACTTTGGAGGCTCGCTTGGAAATAAACCCTCCTTTCTCTTGAAGATCCATTTGCAGTGGATGGTCTTCTTTTTCTTGGGCAAGGACACAACCTCCCATGTGCATTCTTCCAAAGAGACTGCATCTCCTCATGCATAGCTGAGATCCACTTCTCACGGTTAGCACATGCAATGGCTTCATTATAAGTTGCTGGCTCATGACCATTCTCCACCTGTTCAGCACAACTCAAAGCATAATAAGTCAAATTACATTCTTCAATAAGACATTTTGGAGGTCCACAACCCCTCTTTGACTTTCGATAAGCAATAGGCAGATCCTCCTCTAACTACAAAATAGGAGGTGAGTGCTGAACATCATCATGAGCATCATCATCAGCAACTTCATTATCATGATCATCAACTGGCTCCACCTGCACGGCTACCTCATCATCCACATACTCCACCTACATGCTCATATGCTGCAGCTCTTTCTCTGAATTATCTGGAACATGATCTGAGGATAAACTGTCATTAAACATCACAGATTCATTGAAAACAAAACTCCTGCTCATAAAAGTCTTTCCTGTTTCGGGATTCCATAATTTATATCCTTTGACTCCCGAACCATAACCAAGAAAAAGACATTTAATAGCTCTAGGCTCTAATTTTCCATTATCAACATGAGCATAAGCAGTGCATCCAAAAACCCTCAACTGTGAATAATCAGCAGGTGAACCAGACCATACCTCAATGGGAGTTTTCTTATTAAGAGGAATATAAGGCGACCTGTTTATCAAGTAACAAGCAGCATTAGCAGCTTCAGCCCAAAAATGCTTGCTCATCCTAGCATTGGACAGCATGCAACGAGCCTTTGATATGATGGTCCTATTCATATGTTCAGCCACACCATTTTGCTGTGGAGTATGCGGTATGGTGTGGTACCTAACAATGCCTTCTTGCCTGCAATAATCATTAAAAGCACCCAAACAGAACTCTCCACCATTATCAGTACAAAGCAATTTTACTTTCCTTTCAGTTTGCCTTTCTATCATCACTTTCCAAGTCTTAAAAGCATCAAAGGTGTCATCTTTATTTTTCAAAAAATATGGCCAAACTTTTCTAGAGTAACCATCAATAATTGTAAGCATGTAACGAGCACCACCAAGAGAAGGCTTACGGGAGGGACCCCATAAATCAGCATGTACATAATCAAGAGTACCTTTGGTGGTATGAACCGAGGTGTTGAATTTTACCCTTTTATGCTTCCCAAAAATACAATGCTCACAGAACTTTATGTTACTCGAAGTGCAGCCATCAAGCAGGTTTCTCTTCATCAATTCTGCCATGCCAAGTTTGCTCATTTGTCCCAAATGCATATGCCAGAGGTTAGTCTTACTAAGTTCATCATTAGTGACAGCAGCAGTAGCGGAAAGAGAACCATATAATGTACTTCCTCTAAGAACATATAACTTTATAGAATTCAGATCACTTTTCAAACAAATGAGAGAATCTTTTGATACCTTTAGAACTCCACCTGAACCGGAGTAATGGAATCATACGCATAAAGCGTCTTTGGCGAGATGAGATTTCTGGACATCCCCGGTATGGACCTCACATTCTTCAGCGTGCGTGTCATGCCATCATGTGTCTTGATCTTAACAGAGCCGATGCCCACAATATCACATGGGTTATCATCTCCTATATGCACAACATCTTCTTTCTACACAGGCTTATAGGAACTAAACCAATCTCTGTTAGTGCAGATATGAAATAAACATGCAGAATCAAGTACCCATCCATCATGACTAGAAACACAACCAGCAAAAATAACCAGACAATCTCTAGAATCAGAATTATCAGCAGCCGTAACAACAGAGGCCTTACCATCAGAATTGTTTTTCCTCGGCTCCTTTTTCTTGAGCTTTATACAATCCTCAATAAAATGGGTATTCTTCTTGCAATACTTACAGAACTTTTTAGGCGGTTTGGACTTTGAACGGCTCTTGTCACAATTGTTGCCATCATTGGAGGATCTATGCTCAGATCTGCCCCTTACATTTAATGTCTCGCCTTTAGAAGATGATGACCCGTCAGACTGCACCATACCTTTCATCTTCTCCCTAGATTGGAGCGCCTCATAAACTTCCGCAAGGGTTAGTTCATCACTGCTCAAAAGTATGGTGTCACAAAAATTAGCATACGAATTTGGCAATAAACATAACAGTAAAAGACCTAAGTCCTCATCATCATACTTCACCTCCATCGACACTAGGTCGGCAACAATCTCCTTGAACACAGATACGTGGCTCATAACGTCATCACCCTCCTTCATCTTGAGAGTGAACAGCTTCATCTTCATATGCATCTTACTGGTAAGATCCTTGGACATACAGATCGATTCCAGTTTCAACCAGAGTTCTGCAGCAGTCTTTTCCTGCAGCACCTCTTGCAAAATATCATTAAAAAGATGAAGCTAAATTAGGAAAAGAGCCTTACGATCCTTTCGGACTTCCTCCGCAGTCCAATCAGCCTTACGTTCCTTCCCGAACTTGTCCAGCGCCATATCATAGTCATCCTTCTACGCCAGAATCGCCCGCATCCTGACTTGCCATAGCGAGAACCTCGTCTTGTAATCCAGCAGCGGTATATCGAACTTCATCGACGTCACCATGGAACCCTAATCTGCAACCATAGCTCTGGTACCACTTGTTGTGAATGACGACGATCAAACGAGGAAGAACACAAGATCAAACCATAGCGAGACATAAGATTTAACATGGAAAACCCTCCCAATGCGGAAGGTAAAAACCACGGGCGCCAGCCAGCAAACACTCCTCACTATTATCAAGAGTCGGGCTACAACACCGTATGGCGGCTTACAAGAGAATGAATCAAAGTGGAAACCCTAACACGGCCCAAGCCTCCGGCGACGGGCCTCCGCTTCGCTTCGGCAGAAGTCGGCCAATAATGATGTGAACTGAATTTGGAACATCTTCAACACTTATGGCTGAGACTGTAGCGTGCAAGCAAGCTATCGAGGCAGCTATCCATTTTGGTATATCCTAGACAATGCTTGAAACGGACTCCACCCTGCTAAAGGAGGCTATTACCTCGTCGGTGAGTGACCAAGCTGTAGCTGGAATCCTCTTCCAAGAAATTAGAGAGCTTATAGATGATTTTTGTTTCTGTAGTGTGAATCATATACCACGATCTTGTAATTCTTGTGCTCATATTTTTGCTTCTATGGGGTTGAGTTGGGACCCGGGACAGTACCAAATTTGGACTGACCCCCTCCCATAGTTTGTACTAAGTGCTAATACTCGCGATTTGGCTGAGTATACGCCGATTAATATGAGGCCCTAGAGCCGAGTTAAAGGTTCAAAAAAAAGCTTACATGATGCACCAAAACGAGACACACCAGAGAATCCATGGACTGGACCTTACACCAGTAGTTACTAGGTTCGATCAAAGTGGGGTACTACCCAACACGGAATATAAGGTCTAACACATCCCTAAACACGCATCAGCTTTAACTACATACAGATATCGACTTCCGTAGCAGCTTGAGCGCAAAAGAGACTCCTAGTCCTCCCAGTCATCGCCATCGTAGTTGTACTCAAGCTCATCACCTAATCAACAATTATCAGTGCCAAGATGCAATTCCTATCACAATTTAATATTGTATAAAAGTAAAGCACTAGCAGCTATTATCATGACATGCTTAATGGGATTCTACGAGGTTGGATGGGACGTGACACCTGCGTAGTCGCCATCGAGCTCCTCCAGGTACTCGTGGTCATCCTCCTCAAGTTGTTCCTCCACCGGGTCTAAAATCGAATTACATAATAGTCGCGTGAGCTACTCCTATAGAGTATCACAAAGATCTAATTTAAGAACAAAAACTCCAAATGCACTCAATCACTCAACCCTCACCACACAGCCAAGACATGTGCAGCACTCTCCCCAGTGGTCAAGTCCGGCACCTTGTGCCACATCAGGTTCTCAGCTCCCACCACGCATCACATCACATATATACAGCATAGTAGAAGTAAAACAGCAGCATTAAGTAGTAAGCGTGCGTCTATCCTATCAGCATGTGAGTGGGCTAATGGTTGCAACAAGGTAAAGGGCATCAAGCAATGCTAAGATGCAATTCCTATCACAATTTATATTGCATAAAAGTAAAGCACTATCAGTTATAACCATGACATGTTTAATGGGATTCTACGAGGTTGGGTGGGACGTGGCACCTGCGTGGTCGTCAATGAGCTCCTCCACGTACTCATGGTTATCCTCCTCAAGTTGCTCCTCCTCCGGGTCCAAAATCAAATACGTAATACTTGCGTGAGCGACTCCTATAGAGTATCACAAAGATCCAACTTAAGAATGAAAAGTCCAAATGCACTCAAACACTCAACCCATACCACACACCCAAAACACATGCAACACTCTCCCCAGTGGTCAAGTCTAGCACCTCGTGCCACATCAGGTTCTCAGCTCCCATCATGCATCACATCACAAATATAAAGCGTAGAGTGTAGTAGAAGTAAATAACAACAATAAGTAGTAAGCATGTGTCTATCCTATCAACGGGTGAGCAGGGTAATGGTTGTGACAAGGTAAAGGCCATCAAGCAGTGCTAAGATGCAATTCCTATCAAAGTTTATATTGCATAAAAGTAAATCACTATCAGCTATAATCATGGCATGCTTAATGGGATTCTACGAGGATGGGTGGGACGTGGCACCTGCGTAGTCATCACCGAGCTCCTCCAAGTACTCATGGTCGTCCTCCTCAAGCTGCTCCTCCTCTGAAATTGAATACGTAATAGTCGCATGAGTGACTCCTATAGAGTATTACGAAAAATCCAAATGCACTCAAACACTCAACCCTCAACACAGACCCAAGACACACACAACAGTGACAACACTCTCCCCAGTGGTCAAGTCCGACACCTCGTGCCACATCAGGTTCTCACCTTTGATTGTGCATCACATCATAGATAAAAGTGTAGTAGAAGTAAATAACAGCAATAAGTAGTAAGCGTGCATCCATCATATCAGCGAGTGAGCAAGGTAATGGTTGCGACAAGGTAAAGACCATCAAGCAGTGCTAAGATGCAATTCCTATCAAAATTTATACTGCATAAAAGTAAAGTACTAGCAGCTATAATTATGGCATGCTTAATGGGATTCTACGAGGTTTGGTGGGATGTGGCACCTGCGTAGTCATCACCGAGCTCCTCCAGGTACTCGTGGGCGTCCTCCTCAAGCTGCTCCTCCTCCGGGCCTGAAATCGAATACGTAATAGTTGCGTGAACGACTCTAGAGTATCACAAAGATCCAACTTAAGAACAAAAAGTCCAAATACACTCAAACACTCAACCCACACCACACACCCAAACACACGCAACACTATCCCCAGTGATCAAGCCCAACACCTCGTGCCACATCATGTTCTTAGCTCCCACCACACATCACATCACAGATATAAAGGCATAGAAGTAAATAGCAGCAATAAGTAGTAAGTGTGCGTCTATATAAAGCAAAGATAAGTTATTAACTACATACGCTCCTCATACACCTCCTCATACACGGCACCACCTGCAATGTAGTGTAGCCAATGAATTTTATGAAAACAAGAAAAGAAAACTGGAATTGAGGGAATGATGTATGTTTTGTACTTGCAAGCGTGCTCCCGATGTTGGCTTAGCGATCCGCCTCAGCATTCTGCCCCTTCATTCAGAAGCAAGAAAGAGGTAAAATCAGCAGAGCACTTAGCAGTGCAATAAAAACTAATGCTTCTTTTATTATTATTATTTTCTTCCAATCTGATGGAAGCAACTATTGATGTGGTAGCTTGCTTAATTAAAGCATATAAAATTGGTCAGCACATGCAAATAACATTGACCACGGTGCAAAGAACATTATATTGGACCAAATGTCTATGATGCAAAACCAAAGTATCAGCAAGTTTATATAAAAGTATAAACCTATTGCATACCCGTGGAACATGGATCATCTCAAAGGAATCAAAGTTCTGTTTAGCTGATTCACTTCATTGCACAGCTCCCTCATGTTCTGATTCCTCGTTTGCCAAACACCATTCACCTATTTAGGATAGAGAAGAATGTAAGCAGAAGCAACATTTTCTTGTCAAATATTTCATTCAGAGAGGGACCTTTCCCCAAGCTTATGCTTTTAGCGATTGCACAATCAATGTAGTTCTCAAGAAAAGGCATAAATGATTCGACAATCTAAATTGAGAATACTCGTGTGCATGTTCCTTACTTTCAGAATATAAAATTGCATAGAGAACAATGCTATGGCAACATTGACAAAGTTATTTAGCTTTGCTTGTTACTGTATTGCTGGAGTGAAACAAGAGGCACGCTGTATTTATTTTTAGGTACAATAGTATGTAAAGAAAAAAACACATCTGTACAGGTTGCTGTTCTGCTATTTTTTTCCCAATTGCCTTTTCCTCTTTCCTTAAGCAGGATGACATGTGTATCATGACAAAACAGAGAAGCTACACAACCAAGTAAGGGATGAAGCTTTGATTACTTTTATAGTGAAAAAAAACCATACCTGATTGAAGACAAGTTGAGAGTCCCCATGTACTTCAATTCTCTTGAATCCATGCTGAACCGCCTCTTTCAGTCCTCTGATCAGGCCCCGATACTCAGCAACATTATTAGTAGCGACACCAAGACCCTCACTAATTCGAGATACCTTCATGGTTATGTGACAACATCAGTGAACCCAGTGATAGATGGACCAGCGGAAACAATAAATTTTTCAAGTGCAGTAAGTATTTCATTATACCACTCTACCATCTTCAGTCATAAGCACAGATCCAGCACCTGCTTTTCCTGGGTTCCCTTTTGAAGCACCATCAAACTTAAGAATACCCTTACCCGCCATCAGAACAACCGTGCAAAACCTAGTATCAGCTTATGCATGAAAATAAATATCATATATGATGGGAACTGGGAAGCATCACAAGACATAAATCTGAATCATGCAAGTGCAAAACACATGTAGCTAAGATAAATTAGTACTTGAGCCGTGAGTTGTAATTTGTTTCTAGCACTATCACAGATCTCTTTTAGCTAGAATCTTTTGTATGCAAGAATGCAGACTTAAATGAGCAAGCCTCACAATCTGTTTGATTACCAGGACTCATAGCCACAAAAGTAAAGGAAAAGAAGAAATCAGCCAAAAAAGCCTCAAACTTAGACTTTGAACTAGCTTTCTTAAAGGACTGCAAATTATAGAAGGTTGAACATTTCCTCTCTTTTAAAGTTTTAATCGTGAACTGCAACTTGATTTTGGATATAAAATGTTACCATTCCAAGTTCACAGAGTTTTTCCTTTTAAGTCAATGAATACAAATATAGTGCTAAATAGATATGTGGTTCATATTATCTCACAACAAAGTTAAAGAGTATTCACCATAAGCATACTGAGCTAATATTGTTTAGTTTACAGTGATACAGATCATAATCAAGAGAATGTTTTCAATAAAATAGTTGCAGGGAAACTGAAGAGACTGATAGGTGCAAGTATTGTGGTAAAGGTGGAAAGTAATTAGCCCAAACCTAATCCTAAACCCCTAAATCCCCTAAACCTAATCCTAAACCCCTAAACCCCTACCAGCGGAAATGCATGTGAAATACCAGCAATGCGAACAGGCGAACCACAAAAAGTTTAATATTTATAGGAAAATAATCCAAGCAAGTGTGCCATCAACTACGATCGACCAGTGGATTCCCGTGCAGGAGAAGCAGGAAAGTCCAATCGAGAAAAAATGGACGGATGAATGAACGGATTGGGTTTGCAAGACTCCGCATGCAAATGGCGAATCCAAAGCTGCCAGTGCTAGAGAAAGGCTTGGGTTCATTCGAGAAAGGAGTAATCAATCAGGGCAAAGGTGGTAGGATCGCTTACCGCCCAGCCCGATCCGCGGTGCCGAGTTGGAGGCTGGAGCGGCGCGGCGGCGGCGGCGGCGGACTCGAAAATGCGGCGGTAGCTGCCCGGCGCCTTGCCGTGTTGGAGGGTTCGTCGACTGCGGCTGGGAATTTATTGTCGGCGACTGGCGTGGCGGGCGTGGCTAGGTGGTTCATGTTCCTAGCAGTTATCCTGGGTCTATAGTACTGTACGTTTGCTGACCCCACCGCCCCCCCTTTTTTTTTGCGAATTAGTCCCTCCGTTTTGATGGGATGTGACAACACGCTTCTTTGATCTTACAGTATCAAATTTCTCTAATTTTGAGCAAGATCGTAGAAAACTATGCCTTATTTAGATTGTGAAAAGTACAGTTGAAAAACACTGTAGCACTTTCGTTTGTATTTAGTGATTATTGTCTAATTATAGACTAATTAGGCTTAAAAGATTCGTCTTGTGATTTACAATCAAACTGTGTAATTAGTTATTTTTTTATCTATATTTAATGTTCCATACATATGTTTAAAATTTGATGCGATGGAAAGAGAGTGTAAAAATTTGGAATTTTGAAACAATCTAAACAAAGCCCAATATAAATGTTACAGTATGACAACCTCAAATCTGTTATAAATATATCTAGAAAGTGCATTCACAACCAAAATTTCAGATTTCATCTAGTGTTTTAATATTTAAAATTTAGTATAAAATTTTCCACCAAATATCTCGATACGGGGATTCACATGTGCTATCACTAGTGGTACTGTTTTACTTGTACTTAAAAAACAATAAGGGCCCATTTGAATCTCTGAAATTTCAAGAATTAAATTTATAGTATAAATTATAGTTGTGAAGAAAAATTTTGAGATTTCACAACTTTTCAAAGTTCATATACAAGTCTATATAAATTCATAGGGTCGGAGATGGGAAATGGATTCCATAGATTTTTGCTTCTCACCAACTTAAGTAGTGTAGTCTTTATTTAATGGCTTTTATGGATTCTTCTTCTATAGCTATAGTTCATACTACAAATTCAATTCCAGAAATTCCGGGCATCCAAACAGTCCTGAGAGAATTCTATGTTTTTGATAGAGATTTATTTGGAATTATATACACTGACATATATTTTATAAATGTTGGCCAAAGTTATAAAAGTTTGATTTGGATCAAAATTTTAATAGTTTTATAATTATTGAAAGTAGAAGAATACCTATGTGGTGGCTCTCCCCAACTTTATATTAATTTACTTGCCCTTACTACGTATGAAGGGTGTTGGGTATTTTCTTTTCTGAGAAACGGTGAAAGCATTTGGTTTGCCATAATATTATATTATTAAAGTTGATTTAGTTTATAAGAAAAATAAACAAAAAATGTACAAGTAGCATTCTTCTCATCTATTGATAAACCTCTACTTTTGGCTAGACTTTTGAGGGTATGATGTGCATCATTTTTCTCTTATATACTCTTATTATGAACACATCCTCCACCCCCCCTGGTGTTTAGGTTTTGCTAATTGATGAACACAAGGACTTTGTTTGGTAGCATTATTAATGACAAAGAGTTAATCACATCGAGTTTCTTGCCTCCCCCTTGATTGTATTTGGCGTACGACACAAGAATATTCATGAAGAGTAAGGACACGACAATCTCTAAGTGCATTCTTGGTGTTGGGGAGCACTTAGATTTGCCTTAGTGCTTTTGTTTATCCTTAGCCATAGTATGAAGATATACGTCAAGATTAGTGCTTGATTAAAGTTGGAGTCAAGAGGAATATTTTTATGCACACGTGATAGTTATTCTTAGAAAAAAATGATCGAGAGTTGTTGTGACAGATAGGGAACAAGCCTACAATCTCAAAGAATTTGAATTAACAAGATCAGGCTTCAAATAGAACTAGAATTGAAGTTTAATTTAGTGCACCATGTCAGTTGAACAAGGCCCCGGATCTTCTAGTTTTTCTTAGGTTCCTTTCACATAGATAAAAATTGCTCGAAAAATATTTTGTCAAGAATTATTTGTATAAAACGTGCAACACATATTTGTAGGAAGGTATTGGCTTTATTATTGGCCATGTAGTAAAGCAAGAAAAATTTGTCACATGTCAAGGGTACTTTGGTCTATTCAACCAAGTTCTCTCTTCGAAATCTGAATCCAAACAAACAACAAACGGTTTCAGCAAGTGATTATGTTTCTTAGAAAAATGTTTCCCTATTTGGATCAGTTTCGGATTCTTAAAATCCTTCTTTGCCTCTAGTTTTTAAAATCTATATTATGAGCAAACAATGGTGGGGTGTTTGAATCTTCCAGTTTTTAAGAATTTGACTTCAAATCTAGTAAAAAATTGATAGCAATTTGTCCTGTTTGGATCCCACCCAATTTCCAAAAGCCAGATTAAAACTGATGAAAACTGGAGGGCCTAAATGTGGTCTTGGAAGCTAGAATCACTCCATCCATATTTTTATAAAAAATGGAACCATCACTTGTCAAGGAATCAAATATGTTTAAGATTGACCAAAGTTATACAATAAAATACTAATATTTGTGATGTTGAATAAATATTATCAGATTAGTTATATGTTTTATTCTTAAACATATTTAAAAATAAAAATAATTAAATTATGGTCTACTTAATTGATTATAAATTGACTTATCTTAAATCTATATTTTTTTTTGAAACATCTTAAATCTATACTCATGTGTCTAAAAAAGAATGCAATTAAAATTTGACTGAGTTTACATGTCCAAGATTTTTTACAAAAATATATTCATCATTAATTATTGAGACTTATTTTATGTTGTGATGGTTAAAGTTGAAATCAGTTGATTCCCGAGAAACAAGAAATGTAAAGAATATGTATTATTTATTGGCAACGGATCAGGTGCAAACCACCCCTCCATGAAAACCCATGCAAACCATAGCAAAAAAAAAAGTCGCCTAAATTCACACGATTTGTTATAAATTTTTTTTTGTGAATTTAGATAATTTTTTTATCATGGTTTGTACGGGTTTTCACGAAGGGGTGATTTGCACACCTGATCCGTTGCCTTATTTATTCCTCTTGCACGGGGGGGGGGGGGGGGGCGGGGAATGAGTAGTTAGTTTCCCACAAAGCCGGCTAGGATGAACAACAATTTCAATCAGCACGTACCATAAAATGCATTTTTGTTTTTAGGTTTAGGATCAATCAGCAAAATTTGGTATAAATTTAACCGGATGGATGCTGCTTCTTTACGACCTGTGTAGTACTTCTGTGAGCACGTCGCGTGGCGCGCTGCATGCAGTCCTCCTAAGTCCTGAGATGACTAGACCTTGCACGGTGCGGAAAGGCAAGACAAGGACTCCACCTGAAGGCGTGGCTCACGTAGACACAAGAATCCAAGGAGCTTGTTGGAATCTCCGTGAGCAACTGTGTGCCTGTGAAGCACGGTAGAGAGAGGCCACCGAGAGCTGCAGCTGTACTCCACATCCACCGCTACGGCTCATAAACAAGTCAGCACTGGGAGTCTGGCTTGGATAAGGATCAACAATTAAAAAAAAAAGTAATAACAACATCCGACGCTAATTTCAGTGTAGTACTCCTCATCCAGTCATCCTCATCCAGGAAAACAGAGAGGATATGCACAAATAACACAGCCTCGGATCGAGAAGAGAAGCAGGTACCAGTACTAGCTTCCAAGTATGTGTTCCCTTCACCAGCTAGTAGCTTCCAAGTATCTGTGTTCGTCAATTGTCGTAGATTTTCTCAACTACTAGCTTCCGAGTTGTTTAAGGCCGTGCACTGCTGTTGCTGCTTCATCCACAGGTGAGTACGTACATGAAACCAGCAGCTGCAGGTAATTTCTCTCATGGAGTTCAGAGACGAACATTCTTAAATTTTATTTTATAGTTTGAACACTGAAACTATACTATCATCTCCCCCAGTCATCACCAATGCAGCAACGCCATCTGATGAAATTCGCAAAGCCAGCCTGCTGGTTGATCTGTTGATGAGGGTAATAAATTCTTTCTAAAAAAAAAAAAAAATCTGCATGGCCATTCTGATCTTTCCTCATAAGAGATTACAACATCCATAAGTGTTTTAAGCGCATCGTGCACCAATCGCATCCTTCTGGGCCAAACAGTCGGCAACAGCACCATCATCGCCCAGTGTTTGAACCCTCGTATACGATAATAAAAGCATATTTGCACAACCCATGTGCTCTGTTCCGAAACAAATAACAAATGTGCACCAAGCATCAAGCTGAAGCAAGGAGGGCATCAAGTCCAATATCTAAATAGCCATCTAAAGGCTAGCTGACTAATGAAAATTCTACATTCCCAGATCAACTTATCAAAGCAACCTCAAAATTTTGAGCAAGCTTCCAAAACACAGTTTCACATCAAACATAGGCCAAATAGTGTTAGATTACATGATCCACCAAAACGAGACACATGAGAGTCCATGGAATGAAGCTTACACCAGTAGTTACTCGGTTTGATAAAGTGGGGTACTGCCCCATCACTGAATATAAGGTCTACACATCCCTAAACATGCATCACCTTCAACTGGATACAGAAATCAGACTTCCATGGCAGGTTGACGGTGAAATAGTTCCAAATAGTGCTAAAGTAATTGGACATAGGCATATAGCGCCTCCTAGACCGCAAGCTTTCACCTGGCTAGGCTGCAGCTCGATAAAAGTGGAAGGCAAAGGTCTACATACGCTCCTCAATCCTCATACACCTCCTCGTACACCTCCTCATACACAGCACCACCTGCAATGTAGTGTAGCCAGTGAATTTTATGAAAACACAAGAAAAGAAAACTGGAACTGAGGGATGATGTATGTTTTGTACTTGCAAGGGTGGTACCAATGTTCGCCTGGCGATCCGCCTCAGCATTCCGCCCCTTCATTCAGAAGCAGGAAAGAGGTAAAATCAGCAGAGCACTTAGCAGTAGAATAGAAACTAATGCTTCTTTTTTTCTAATATTATTATTTTCTTTCAGTCTGATGAAAGCAACTATTGATGTGGTACCTTGCTTAACTAAAGCATATACAAGTGGTCAGCACTGCAAATAACATCGATCATGGTGCAAAGAATATCTTATTTGACCAAATGTCTATGAATCAAAAACAAAGGGTCTGCAAGCTTATATAAAAGTATAAATGCATTGCATACCCGTGGAACATAGATCATCTTAAAAGAATCAAAGTTCTGTTTTAGCTGATTCACTTCATTGCACAGCTCCCTCATGTTCGGGTTCCTCGTTTGCCAAACACCATTCACCTATTTAGGATAGAGAAGAACGTAAGCAGCAGCAGCAGCAGCAACATTTTCTTGATACCATAATTGTTATGGTGGGACGAACTTATCAGCGCAGGCATCAGCAGAGTGGCTGAGCCGTGGGCGCGATCACCAGGCGCGGACGCGCCAAGGAGGAGTCTAGTCTCAGGAAGATTTGGTTAGTTTGTTAGAGTTGAAGTCAATCTCGGTTTGTTAGAGTTTGTTAGCAAAAAGAGTCAAGTTTGTTAGCGTCAATTGTAAAAGACTATAAGAGTCCGGTTATGATAATGAATCAGGCTTAGCCTGGGATTGTGTCTATTTGACACCCTTGGGCGCCCGGCGTCCCCTATCTCTCTCTCGTGTGTTCTGCCCTAGCACCGCCACGGCTCCCTGCCGCCGCCAGCGCCAACGCACGAACCCTCTCCACTCGCCTGCATACAATCTACGCAGCAAGACCAAGCATCGTACCAATAATTCTCTAGTCAAATATTTCATTCGGAGAGGGGCCTTTCCCCAAGATTATGCTTTTAGCGAATGCATAATGAATGTAGTTCTCAAGAAAAGGCATAAATGATTAGACAATCTAAGTCGAGAATAGTTGTGCGCATGTACCTTACTTTCAGAGTATAAAACTACACAGAGAATAATGCTTTGGCAACATTGACAAAGTTATTTAGCTTTGCTTGTTACTGTATTGCTGTAGAGTGAAACAAGAGGCGCACTATATTTATTTTTAGGTAGAATAGTATGTCAAGAAAAAAAAAAACATATGTACAGGTTGCTCTTCTACTATTTTTTCCCAATTGTCTTTTCCTCTTTCCTTAAGCAGGATGACATGTGTATCATGACAAAACAGAGAAGCTACACAACCAAGTAAGGGATGAAGCTTTGATAACTTTTATAGTGAAAAAAAAACCATACCTGATTGCAGACAAGTTGAGAATCCCCATGTACTTCAATTCTCTTGAATCCATGCTGAACCGCATGTTGCAGTCCTCTGGTCAGGCCCCGATACTCAGCAACATTATTAGTAGCGACACCTAGGCCCTCACTAATCCGAGAGACCTTCATGGTTATGTGATAACATCAGTGAACCCAGTGATAGATGGACCACCGCAAACAATAATTTTTTTCAAGTGCAGTGAGTATTTCATTATACCACTGTACCATCTTCAGTCATAAGCACAGCTCCAGCACCTGCTTTTCCTGGGTTCCCTTTGGAAGCACCATCAAAATGAAGAATACCCTTACCCGCCATCTAAACAACCAGATAAGTGCAAAACCCAGTATCACCTTATGCATGAAAATAAATATCACAAGACATGAATCTGAATCATGCAAGTGCATAAAAACATGTAGCTAAGATAAATTAGCGCTTGAGCCTTGAGTTGTAATTTGTTTCTAGCACTATAACAAATCTCTTTTAGCTAGAATCTTTTGTATGCAAGAATGCAGACTTAAATGAGCAAGCCTCGCAATCTGTTTGATTACGATAATTTGTCCACATGCAACAGTTTTCCTCACCAGCACAAAGAAATATCATTTAAAAGGTAAATGAAGGGTTGATAGCTTTGTTCTTCTACATTAAGTTGTTGCATCTGTTCGACTTTGTGGCACTGGCCTTTTCCCCTCGTATAGATTATTAATAATTAATACACCCCAGCCTTCTTCTAAGGACAGTGGAAAGTACAGGGCAAAGCCTCCAGAGGACAAGAACATTACTAGGACTCTTTTAATCGTGAACTGCATTTTGATTTTGGAAATAAAATGTTACCATTCCAAGTTCAGAGAGTTTTTCTTTTTAAGTTGATGAATACAAATTTAGTGCTAAATAGATGTGGTTCACATTATCTCACAACAAAGTTAAAGAGTATTAACCATATAAGCATACTGAGCTAATATTGTTTAGTTTACTTGATACAGATCATAATCAGGAGAATGTTTTCAATAAAATAGTTGCAGGGAAACTGAAGAGACTGATAGGTGCAAGTATTGTGGTAAAGGTGGAAAGTAATTAGCCCAAACATGATTGAACTTATGTATTGTGTTGAGATAGGTTCTGAATCAACAGCTCCACTATGATTGAAATTCGCTAGGGAGATATGAACTAGATCTGGCTTCCTGCAGCACTCTCTAAATCCTAACCCCTAAACCACTACCGTTTTCATCTTCTGTGAGCAATGCATGATGATGCGAACCACCCCAAAACTTCAGTTCAACTACGATCGACCAGCAGATTCCCGTGCCGGAGAAGATGGGCAGTCGAATCCAGAAAAAAAAAATGGACGGATGAACGGATTGGGTTAGCGAGTAGAGGCGTCCAAAGCTGACAGTGCTAGAGAAAGGCTTGGTTTCGATCGAGAAAGGAGCAATCCTTCAGGGCAAGGTAGGATCGCTTACCGGCGCAGCCCGATCCGCGGTGGTGCCGAGTTGGAAGCTGGAGCGGCGCGGCGGCGGCGGACTCGAGTGCGGCAGTAGCTGCTTCGGCTCCTTGCAGTGTGTTGGAAAGTTCGTCGACTCTGGCCGGCAATTTATTGTTGGCGACTAGCAAGGTGGTTCGTGTTCCCAGCGGCTATCCAGCTGGAGCGCACGAGTTTCACCACGGCCTTCGCATTCGCACCGGAAACAAAAAAAAACACGCAGATCAGTAATTTTTTTTAAAAAATGGAGGAAGATAGAAAAAAATCATGTTCCAAACGGCCTCAAACATTTCCAAACGGCCTCAGACTTCCGATGTGAAAAATAAATTAGGAAATGAAAAATCTCAAAATAATCGACATTTTAGATTTGAACATAAGAAAGAAGAAATATTTAAAGTGTAATGCCTAGAAAACAAGGAGAGAGACAGAGAAAAATAAAAGAGAGATATGTTGAGAAAAGAAAAAAAAAACATATATTAAAAGAAGAGAAAGATGCATGAGAAACGAGAATGTTAAGTAGAGTACTTTGGGAAAAAAATGAATATAAAGATCAAGCATTTTGGAATAGAGGGTCTATAATTTCTTATTTTTTTAATTAGAATATATATATATTATACGATTATTTATTGAATATATTTTTATTAATATATCTAGTTAAAATCCAAACAATGAAAATATTCTCCATAATTTTAATTTATGATAATGTACTGTCTCAGCTTGTCTTATGTCGGCAGATTTTAACTTATTTTATCTCACAGAATACTATTGAATCAGTCAAAATCTGTCGGTTTATCAACCAGCTGAACGGGTCATAGTAGAGTGTAGAGCTTGGAGGAAAACAAAACAAACCTACGAGGACATGGAGTCAGGCAGGCCTGGGGTGTGCTTTGGACGCTCTCACCGCTCTAGAGGGAGACAAACGAACATGGCTGCAGGGAGAAAAGGATGGACAAGACTCCACAAGCAGAGTGAACCACGCGGACGCAGGGACAAGACCCCACAAGCAGAGTGGCACGCGGACGCAGGAATCCAAGGAACTCTGGGACTCTGGGTATTGGCCTACAGTATACTCTTTCTAATTAATTAACTTTTAAAGTACATCAAACTTTTTCAAACTCAACTAAATCTATAGAAAAATAAAAATTTATAATACTAAATAAGTATTATCAGGTACTCCATAAAATATATTTTCATAATATATTTTTTTAATAAATTTAGTCCAACATAAAAGAATTTAACTTAAAACAACGGTAAAAATGATATATTGAGAGGAAAGGGAGAGTTTACTTATAGTATCTTCATGCATGTTGAATTGTCACAATCAAACTATCTTAGACTTAGTTAGATTAAGAGAAATACTATTTATCTGCAGATAGAAATCTTGAAAAAAAAAACGTTAGATTTATATGCTTTCTGATGCATGCAGAAAGCTATCAAGTGGATCCCTTGTGCAAGCAAGGATTTTCTTCGTACCCTTTCCCTACCCTTAATTTCAAATAATCTGACAGATTTCTTATTACTTTATCTGTCCCCTTAATTGTAAACAATCCGACACATCTCTTATAGCTTTATCTTTCATATTGTTTCTTTGTGATGTGGTAGCTTTTTATTGGTTAAGAATTCGACAGATAATCTGTCAAGATATATAAACACTCCCTTAGATTAATACGGAATAATATCAACAATATAACTTTAAATGGTGTGTTGAGTAATAATGTGAGTATTTTTATATATTTTTATTAGTCTTGAGATGTTTTAATTTAGTATCATCTTAAATTATATAGTACCTACATAAAAAAGTATAAAAATATAATTCTAGCTTTGAACTTTGACATACGCTATATCTAGGTTCAAAGCTAGAATTATGTTTTTTTTTTTTTTGACTGAGGGAGTACCTTTTCTTAAAAAAACAGAGAGAGGCCAGTAGGCCACCGAGGTGAGTGACGAGCGATAAAAGATATGGTCCATACACCGTGAGCATTTGCGATATACTCTAAAGGACATTAAAAAAAGAGACCGATGGAACAACAATTTAAAAAATTTTGGGTCAACCAAACTTATTTTAACTTAACCGGATGCTGCTGTACGACTTGTATGTAATTCTGTGAGCGCGCGCGGCGCAGGACGCCACACAGTGCTGCGGCCACGTTCCGTACGCAGACGTGCACGATGCGTGGCGAGGTACTCGGGTGGGTGGCGGCCTCGCTGAATGCGAATTGAATCGCAGATGGAAGACTGGGCGCGTTGCCGCTGCGTGATACTACAGTAGACTTTCATTACAGTTCACAACAGGAAGGGACAAAAGTCTGCATGCAGTCATTCCAAAAAAAAAAAAAAAAAAAAAGCCTGCATGCAGTTCTCATGACTCACGAGATGACCTGGCGTGGCAGGCCTGGCCCAGACCACCTGAAGCAGCAATAGACGCAGGAATCCAAGCAGCAATAGACCACCTGACGTGTTGGGTCCGTGCGTGCAGGCACAGGTGCAGCATTATCCTGGACGGCGACCTCCGTGCCATGGTGTCCAGCTTCGAGACGGCGTGCGCGTTCACCGCGGCGCGCAACTCACGCGCCAAGTTGTTGGCATGCAGGGATACCTCGCCACCAAGTCCAAGGTCGGCGTGTTCGGGGGCATCCTGCTTGAGCTGCTGTCCGGGAAGGAGAGGACGCGTTCGTGGACGACGCCGACACGGGCGACCAAATATATCCTCATCCGGCCCACTCGTCGCCCCGGCTTCGCACCAGCCGCGCTCGCCCGCCGCATCCCGTGCCCGCGACGTCCGCTCGCTCGTCGCATCCCGTGCCCGCGACAGCTGCTCGGTCGCCACGCCGCCCTCCATGATGGAGGCGTGCGCTCGTCGCAGCCCGTGTCCGCAACGGCTGCCGTTCGCCGTCCAGCGCTCTGTGCCCATGCCGGCGCTGGCCGTGAACTCGCTACGCCACCCTCGGCGTTGCCCGCGCACGTATTCTTCGAACTCCCACACAGCAACGACCTTCGCTGGAGCACGAGGGGCTGGCGCCTGGCGGGCATGGCCACGCGAAGCACGTGATTCGGGTCGCGTCGAGGCCGTCTCCATTGTGCTGCTTCCCTTCCACGCGCCCTCCCATCTCCGAAACTCCACCATGTCGCCCCTGCCATGCTCACTCTGTTGGCTCGCACATCCGCCTAGGATGCGCTCGTGTTCCTGTACAACGGAGGGTATAATGGCGGCGAGTCACGAGATGCTGGTGGTGGTGGCGCGGCGCGGTGCCGGTGGGCTGCGGCGGGCGCAGCGCTGCGAGCAGCAGCGTAGGACTTGGGCGACGGCGCGGTAGGGCGGCCGCAGCTTCGGCGTGCGCTGCGGATGGGCGGCGGCTGCAGCGACCCAGCCGTGCGGTCGGGGGATCTCAGCGTGAAAAGATGGAGCAAGTTGTTTTTGTTTGTTCGATGTTGTTTGGACGTCGGATGCATGCCCGCAAGGTACGTCGTGTGAAAAGATGGATCAAGTTGGTTTTAGTTGTTCGATGTTGTTTGGACGTCGGATGCATGCCCGCAAGGTACGTCGTGCCTTACATATAGAAGGTAAGGTACCGAATCCGCGTCCGGGTCCGTCCGTCCATGCACAGCGCAACTGTGTGCCCGTGTGTTGCTAAAAAAAATTGTGTGCCCGTGTGTTGCTAAAAAAAAAAATTGTGTGCCCGTGAAGCACTGCTGAGACGAGACTTTGAGGGCGTGTTTGTTTGCCTGGACAAGGCCTTGGGCCTGGCAAAGGCGATGCAGGCAGCCTTGTTTGTTTGCCTGCACGCCCACCGGGCCCGGCCCGCCCGAACCTCAAAGCACCCCTCGGTCTGGCCCGCGAGCGAAGCTCGAATCGGCCATTCCCAAAGCCAGGTCGAGCGACGTGCAGGCTGCGTCCACCCGCGTCCTATTCGGTTCGGTTGGTGGGCTGCTCTCCTTCGTCTCCCGCGGGATGGTGAAACTTCCTCCTTCTTAAGCCCTCCGCCTCCGCCGCTAGGGTTTCAGCTCCTCCACTTCACTCTCCTCACTCCCTCCCGCCTCTCTTGTCCTCTGCTGCTCTTGGTCCCGGATCCGACAGTGCGTGGTGGCGGCGGAGTCGAAGTGGCCTCGAGGGTTCGCGGTGGCTGCTCCTCCTCCGTCTCACCGGCGGCAGGGGCTGGTCTTCACCGGCGGTGCGAGGCCGTGCCAGGTCGGGGTGCTTTGAGGTTTGTTTGCCTGGATTTGTTGGTTGTGGTGGCGAGGCGAGGTCCTGGTGAAGGTGTTGGTGACTGCATCTGCTTCCTCGTCCCCAAGCCGCCGCCACCGTCCTCCTCCCCAAGTCGCCGGCTTCGTCCTCCTCCCCAAGTCATTGTCTTTGTCCTCCTCTCCGTTGGCAAAGCAAGGTGAAATCTGTGCCTAACTCTTTCACGGGACCCGATTTCGGTGGTCCGCGTGTTGATTCGATGGATCTGTGCGGTTGCCTACTGTTGGTGAGTTCATGTGTGGTTCACCAGACCCGATTTTGGTGGTTTATGTGCTTATTGCGATGTTGGTTCACCATTGCAGTTGCATATTGCCGTTGAGATGATTTGTCTGATCTAGGGTTTACTGTTGCCATGTTTGATTCCGATCCCTGTTTATGATGTTTGCATGTGCTATGATGCTTTGTTGAACACTGCAATTCGCTGAGATTGGGATCCTGCTGTTGTCGGTTAATGTGGTCCATTGCAGCCTATGATGATTTGGTGTAGGATGGATTAGGATGCATGCCTATGATGATTTGGTGTAGGATGGATTAGGATGCATGCCCTGCAGTGTACTTCCTACGCCTACTCATGCTGCAGAACCGAAGCCTTGGCTTCGCTACTCAGCAAGGGTAGGCGGAGGAAGTATACTCTAGGTTTTGTAACCAATCAACCACACCACTCCTGAGGCCAATGTTGTTTTCCTATGCACCTGTTTTCCAATTCTTGTTTTATTATTGCTGCTATTTCCTGAAATCCATGTAAAATATCATCATGTAGATGGATTCCCAGCAAGAGAGGTCTCTCATGGTTTCCAGGGCAACTTCCTGTGTAGTTGTCATGGTATCCATAGTTTCTTCAAAGCTCAAAAAGCCTAGACATGATGTGGATGTTGAGCCCATTGTGTATGGCCCTAGGTTGCCCTCAGATGAGCACAGGTTGAAGGTCCTTAACAAGATTTACAATCCACAGACAGTGAGTGCATAGCCATGCTTAGGATGGGCAGAGCTCCATTTTTCTCATTGTGCAACCTGTTTAAGTAGAGGCGTCTAGTTCTGGACTCCTTTAATGCATCAGTTGAGGAACAGGTGGTCATGTTCCTTCATGTGTTTGGGCACAACCAGAGGTTTAGGGTTGTCCACAATGGCTTTAGGAGGTCCATTGAAACTGTAAGCAGGTTCTTCCATCAGGTTCTTTACGTTGTTGGGGAACTGAGGAATGAGTTGATCAAACCTGCTAGTGGTCCTACTCACCCTAAGATCTTAGGCAGCCACAGATAAAACCCATATTTTAAGGTACAACACATAGAGCTTTGTTTTTGTCCTCTCAATGGTTTACTCTTTATAGAACCCATATTCTTCAGTCTTTCCAACTTTCTAGAACTGCATTGGTGCCATTGATGGAACCCATGTCTTTGGCAAGGGTGCCAAGGAACCCGGCAAAGGCCCCTTTAGGGTAGGAAAGGTTGCACACAAAATGTAATGGCTGCTGTGGACTTTGACCTAAAGTTCACTTATGTGCTAGCTGGGTGGGAAGGCTCTGCACATGATGTTGATTCTAGCTGATGCTCTTGAAAGGGATGGGGGTCTCACTGTTGTTGAAGGTAACATGCACAACCACCTTTTTTTCACACATGTACATGCTTCTATATTCTCAGACTTGCTATTCCAACTTGATTAGGTAAATACCACCTTGTGGATGCATGCTGGTTATGCCTGCAAAGTGGGCTTCATGGCCCCTTATAGGGGTGTGAGGTAACACTTGACTGAGTTTGGTAATGGCCGTAGGCCATCCAATGCCAAGGAGCTCTTCAACCACAGGCACAGCTCCCTTAGGGTCACCATTGAGAGGGCCTTTGGTGCTTTGAAGAACCGCTTTAGGATCATTGACAACAAGCCCTTCCACAAGTTCAAGACTCAGGTGAAGCTTGTTCAAGCATGTTGCATTTTGCACAATTGGATCTTGGGTTTTGGGGCAGATGAAGTTGTTCCTAATGAGGAGGATGGGTGCCTAGACGCCGAAGGAATCTAGTTGACTTAGATGAGAGTGAGGACACACCTAGCATAGCTGCCCTGAGGAACCAAATCTGTGATGCCATGTGGGCAAACAGGTGATAGCTAGGAGGGATCACTGGGAGGGTTTACCTATGCTCTTGCTGCATATTTTGCTTTGGCTTGTAATGATTTCAACTTGGTTTCTTTTGCTGGACACTTATTTAATTTGCTGCAACTTGTATGGCCAATGATGACACATTTGTAAGGCTTTCAATTTGGTCTTCTATATTTGGTTTCTAAGCTATGTTCTTCTCTTGTATGTTCTTGTACTCAGGGGTCTCATTAAAACATGTGACACATCCATGCCTCAACTCTTATGCCTAGCTTGGTTGATGGCTTAGGCCGGTTGTGGTCGCATGCTTTCATGGTTCTCCTGAATCATTTTCTCCCAAAGGGCAAACAAACACCCCACATCATTGAGCTGTGCAGATGCAACTTTATAGTCTGAGGCCATATGATTTCATTTGTTCAGCTTTTTCATGTGTTTTATAAGTTTTGGTGCCTGTGATGTGCTATTACATTGCCATGTGTTGTCCTGTTTCTTTGTTTCTTGAGTTTGTCAACAACCTAACTGAGGGTTGACAAACTCATGGAACAAACAAGTTGGGCTGCACCTGATTAACTACTTACTAAGGCACTTTCTGCTTTCTTCACTGCAGAGAAATGGCTACTTGGTATGTTGTTTTCAAAGGTGCAAAGCCTGGTATTTACACTAGCTAGGTAAAGTGTAGCAAGCATGTGAACTTTTTTCCAGGAGCTGTGCACAAAAAGTACACCTCCTATGAAGAAGATCTGTTGGCTTTCAACTCAACCACCAACTCAATCCCTTCTGGTCCTCCTCCTTCCTTACCTCTCAGTGAGACTGCAGTGCCAGGCAGCCTTATGAAATGGTACCTCATCATGGTTAATGTTGTTGTAAGTGTTGTGGTTGTGGTCCAGTGGGTCATCCTGGACATGAACAATCTTTGTTGGTTTGATGTGTTGTGATGTTGGGCTGCTTTATTGGCCCCCGACTTGTGAACTACTGAACTATTTGGTGGCTCAATGCCACAAACTAAGCTGTGGGGTGCATCATGGGCCCCTGACATTTGTGGCTACATGCCACTTATTTTGTAATATAAGCTTGAACCCTTCGGTTTGATTCTGTTGAGCTTGAAAACATGGCCAATGATGAGAATTGTTTACAAGAGGTGGCACATGACTTTGTTTTTGCTGCTAATTTATCAGAGCAGTCATCAAAACATGACTGACGTCCATACCCAAGCAACTCCATAGCCTGGCTTGGTTGATGGCTTGGGTATGGCGTCGGTCATGGTTCCATGCCTACTATGATCTTGCTTCTTTCATTTGACTTGGTTTTTCCACAATCATGTGCCACCAATGACTGTCTATCACTTGAACTGGTTCCTAGGAATTTTACTCTGAGGCCAAATGATGAAAAAACGACTATGCTTTCCCATCTGTTGGTTTTTCGATTAGTTGATTTTTGGCCAATGATGTAAAATTTGTTTCTCAGGGCAGTCATCAAAATGTGACACACATCCATCCCCAAAAAACTGTCACGGTGGTTGGGGTGGATGTGTGTCACGCCTTTCCGTCTGTTTCTGAACATTTTAACTTCATAATATACAAAACTGAGGCCATATTATGAAATTTTAATTGATTGTTTTCCTTTTAAGTTTTTGTTTTCTAAGAAAATGAAGCCTGAAACTTCATTTTTGCTCTCTGTGGTGGTGGCCGTTGGCCTGGCAGATGTAGGGTGCTGGTGGTTGGGCCGGTGATACAACCCAGAGCATGCAGGCAAACAAACACCGTTCCAACCTGGCGGTTGGGAGGTAGTTGGGCTGCCTGCCACCCGGTGTAGGCAAACAAACACCAGCCCACCACCGAGCCAGGCCGAGCTGAGCCAGGCAAACAAACAACACGCCCTACACGAGCTGGGCCTGGCTCAGGCGGGCCTGGCTGAGTGGCACGGGCCAGGCCACGGTGGTGCAGGCAAACAAACACGCCCTGAGAGGCCACTGAAGTGCAGCTGCATCTGTGCTCCACCCCCTCCGCCCACCGCTCATAAACAGGTCTAATCAGGTCTAGCAATGGGAGTCTGGCTTGGCGATAGTCCAACGCGTCATCTGCAGTAAATAAAAAGTAAAAACATCCGACACCGAATTTCAGAGTGTGCTCCTCATCCAGGAAAACAGAGAGGGCTATTCACAAATAGCACAGCCTCGGAGAAGAGATTAGCAGGCACCAGCACTACGTAAACTTACGTTTTTCCATTACGAACCTTGTTCCCTTCATCAACTCATCTTGCTGTATCTGTGTTCGTCATATGTTTTCTCAGCTCAGCTCCGAGTGTTCATGGGCCTGCATTGCTGTTGCTGCTTCATCCACAAGGGAGTACGTGTAGATCAAACCAGCTGCAGCCTGCATGGTGCTCAGAGACAAAACATTCTTTACCTCATGCGGGTGCATAGTTGATGGAGCCCCAATACATACGTTTCAGCTTGAACCACTGCTCCATGACCATGACCCACTGCATGAACACTGAAACAAAAGAGTTAATTTGGCCCTCAACGCTATCATCTCCCACATGCATCACCAATGAGGTTTTTCAAAGCATTGGCCAGTAGCTCTCCATCCAGAAAATAGTACACTTCAAAGTTCAAATAATCTTCGTATTAACCAAATTCTTATAAAATAAGTATACTAATAAATATTGCTAGATTCGTCATGAAATAAGTAGTATTAGTTTTGCCATGGAATATATTTTTCATGCATAATTATTTAGAACCATAATTGTTGCTACTATTTTGATATAAACATAATCAAACTTAAAATAGTTTAACTTGGACTTGATGTATAAGTGCATATTTTTAGGATGAAGACAGTAATTTTAGCATTTCTTTTTACTTTTAGTAGCATCAACCAGTCTAATAATAATTAGAAAGTGGGGTCTTGAAACAATAAGAGAAAGGCTTTTGACATCCCATTGAATCGACACTTGTGTGCAGAAAAGCAAATGGCCAACGTGACTGTAAGGCACTAGAACCAAATGAAAGAAGATTGAGAAATGCAAGTGCGCTTGAAGACTTTTAACTGAAGAAGCAGAAAGAGCAAGAAAATCGGCAGAAGTGTTGGTACAAGCCATCAGGGGGAGGAAAGGCTGCAATAACAAACAATGCAATCAAAGTGGTTAGTAGAATTAACAAGGACAAGTGGGATAATGAAGAATGAACTCAAGAGAGGCATAAAGCGTCCTAGAAACTATGAAGCTGAAAGCAAATTATCAATTGGAACTAGTGCAGCAATGCGCAACAAAATGATGAAGCTGGGACAGTCAAAAAAACTAGCAAAATCAGCAAGAATGAAAAGGAAAGAAATTGTTCAACTCAAGAGGAGCAGAAGACGTACTAGAATCCATATCCATAAGAGTGAAAGAAGCAGCGAGGACAACGATTCCGTTGCTAGTAAGATATGGAACTTTGGGGGGCCAACATGCATCTGCCAACACTGCCATGCGATCATGTGGCATGGAGAGAAAAGTAGTAGCGGTTTTGGACAATGCTGCAAGCAAGGGAGGGTTACCTTGCCACCACTCAAGGAACCTCCAAGTTACCTTGCAAGTTTATTGGCAACAGACACTAGTACACAAAGCATTTGTGTTGACGGTAGAGATTTATTTCTACAGGCGGTTTTAGCTGAGAGACGCCACTGATAATTGACAACCGGGCCCCAGCTTTAGAATCGCCTGTGGAAAAGGTCTAGCACTGGCGGTTCCTTAAGTGAACCGCCGGTGTAAATAAAATCATTTACACCGGCGGTTAACTTAAGGAACCGCCCGGTGCTATCCTACATTTCCACCGGCGGTTCCCTTATGTCAACCGCCCGGTGGAAATCGACACCATTTTCACGAGGCGGTTTCCTTATGTCAACCGCCTGTGGTGATCTTCTCCTATATATACCCCCCTTCTTCCTCCCCACCAGTGCTCCAACGAAAACCGTAGCTCGGCAGTTCTTCCATGGGAGGAGCTTTGGAGGTCCAGATTTCACTAAATACAAGGGGGAGATTTTGCTCTTGATTTCTTCGGAGAAGGTAACTAAAAAAGGTTAGTTTATATGTTTCTTGCCTCATTTCCACCATTCTTGCTCAATCCCACCCACTTTTTTTTGAGATCTAGGGTTTCACCTCAAGTGAGAGAGAAGAGTAGCTAGGTTTTTATTTTTTTTTTTTTCTCAATAATTCTAGTCACTATTTGTCTAGGGTTTCACTTATTTAAATATTTAGTTATGTTTAGTTTAATTAGCAATTAGTGATGTTTTTAGTGGTGATTCTTTAATTATGGTTTCATTAAATTTTAGTTACTCTTATTTAATTATTAGTTTATGTGTTATATTGATGCTTGAAATTAGTGTTTGTTTAATTATGTAGTTATATTTTGTTTAATATGTAGTTATGTTTTGTTAAATTAAGTAGTGGTTAGGCTTTAATTAGGGTTTCATTAAGTAGTCTTCCTTTAGTTTTTAGGATTTCATCTAATAAAATGATGCTTTAATTATTTAGTTATGTTTTATTTAATTAAGTACCGGTGATTTTTTAATTAGGGTTTTATTAATTAGTCTTGCTTTAGTTATTTTTGAGAGCCATATTTATTTAACTAGTTGTTTTAACTATATGTGATTTAGCCCGGACATGTATTATTTGAGAAATATACAAGCGAGGAGTCCTTTTCATCTATAATCCATTGAAGGAGTTTGCTGATCATCTTAAGGTTTGTTAATAATTATCACAAAACATTCATGTCTCCTTTTTAGTGATTACATTATTTAAATCTATTAAACTCTATAACAGGTAACAATGGACAGAGCATTCTGGATGTATAACTTAGACAGTAGTAGATCCATCATACGTATTTGAGGTCCGTAGATTTATCGATGCTTGCTAAAAATCATGCTTTCGAACACGTGACGAAGAAGCACATATATTGTCCTTGCAATGCATCGCAGAAATCTTGTTGTTTTGAAGACACAAGTCCAATCATGGCTCATCCGGTCTACCGAGGACATGTGGTTGATGATGAACCTTAAGCGGCTCGACGTTCAGCTCGTAACGCTATTTGCATTGTAAGTGTAGCTCTCGTACTAACATGAACTTCGTTTATTATTATTGACTTCTACTAAGATTAAATTTCCAACATGCACTTGTGCCTTGCAGAATGCAATATGATCAAGACGAGTTCATTTACGGTCCCGACCAAACCAGAATGAAAGCAAACGGACTGGGTACCTTAGCCCGAAAAAAATATGTGAGAATGAGCACACCTTCCGAATTAGTTCCGACAGCGATCAATTGAAGGGGTTATCAAAAAAAGACGCTGCAAAGAGAATAAAAGATCTGGAGAAGGATCATGAGACTAAATACGCCACCTACATAGGCCATGCATTGCTCCAATACAAACACAGGGAAGTCGTAGTTGCCCCTTATAATTTTAAGTAAGTATGAGTTCATATATATACATCAGCTTAAGTATCGGTTTATATAAAATGTATAACAACTCGGTTTCGATCGTGTTGCGCGACCCACGGATATGCTTCTTCATTTATCCTAGGGAGAGAAAGGTGCTGGTCTTTGACTCCGCTAACTACAGTCCTGAAAGATATGCAAAATTCCAAATCATCTTAGAACGGTAAGCCGACAAAATGTAGCATGCATCTTTTTATCGATGAGAGTTTAAGATTGCTGCTAACTGATTCTTTTTGAGATCATAGATGTTATAGATTCTATAAGTTAAGTGTTGGTATAAATTAACTGCACCCTAATAATAATTATAATCAGATTATCCGCAAAGCGCCACGGATATATACTGATAGCACTTCACCAAGATCAACCCGGTTTTAATATCGAACCCAAAGGAACAAAGAGGTGAAATATGATCTAGCCTAATACTTCTTAATCTACGGGGGCACAAACAACTTAGAAAACTATCGAGAACGAGGAAATAGCTAATGCACTCTAGTTCTAACCACCGGTAAACTTTGTATAATATCGTCTTATCGGGCAAGTGATCCGAATAGGAGAAGAAACAGTAAATCTACCTACCGGACACCTATCGGCTGTCTGTCATATCAACGGGGAAGTGGACTACGAGAGGATTCAACGTAGCTATAGAGTCACCTACGCCGAGCTACCACTATCCGGCTAATCGGGGGACATTCACAAGTAATCATAACCCGGACACCACGTCTACGCTACGACAACTACTCGACCTAGGAGCTACCCAAATCAAAGTACTCAATGTAATATGAGTTGCAAACTAAAGAACGAATATAAACGCCGCTTACTTGAATCGAGAATATTAAATACAAAAGTACCTCGGAACGCAGCTCCGGGGAGGGGGAGCCGAATCCGCACGAATACAGCTCAGAAGGGGCGCTCCGACAGCCGGGCTCCTCCGAATCTCTACTCTCCTCTCTATCTTGATTGCTAGCCTAGATCTAGTGGATCTCTATCTAAAGCTCTGAATCTTCATCTCTTGATCCGGCCTACTCCGTGGGGGGTATGGCCCTCCTTTTATAGCTTCGGTGGGATTAACACGCGCGGTCGGATCAAACCGACTTAACAAGCGGCGGGATGAAAACCCTAGGCGGCGGGAGAAGGTTCCGAAGGGGGGGCAGCGGCGGCCACCCTAGGGCACCGGGCGGCCCCATGGTGGGGCCGGCCGGCCCCCCCCAAGCCCGGGCGGGCCCCACTTCTTCGGGTGTCTTCGGAGTCTTCCCGAGTCCTCCGGTGATATCCTTTTGTCGCGGTTATGTTTCGTGGTAAATAAGCACTCAAATCCCTCTTTTTAGTCTTTTTCTCGAATAATTCCACTGAAAAATGCACAAATCACCAAAACTTCGTGGAGATTGTTAATGATAACCCTATTTTTGTTATAATTACGTTTCCTCGGTAATGGTAATTGCTAATAAATTTTGGATCATAACAAGTGTCAACAATTACCCCCACACTTAGGCTTTTGCTCGTCCCCGAGGAAAAGGTTGGTTTTAGTAATGGATACCATCAATACGTAACTTGGGACCTAAATTATATAGCACTAGTCTAGTAATCATGTATTGTGAGATTCAAAAGTGTCTATCATGAATTCTTAAGTAATTCTTGAGTAAGATAGCTTAAGATTGATTACACCTTTCTGTAATTATGTTTATTTGGAGTAGAGGTTATTTTGTAAAAACGTGGCTGCATCTCTCTCTTGTAGTGGCACCAATAGTGTGTATAATGTGGGAGAGAAATATCATATTCCTAGATCGAAAAAGACTTCTCACTTCTAGGCATATTATGTCGGAGGTACCATAAGCTTTTCTTCTTTTTTTTTTTTAGCACATGCTTATATTTCTTATTTTGATCGAGGTTTTGGACACTTGTCCCTTTTTATTTCCTCGTGATCCATCTCGCTGAGGTTTCGGACACTTGTCCCTTTTTATTTCCTCAGATTTCTTTTGATTTGCTCATGCCTCCGTCATAATACTGCTCTAGATAGTGAATTATTTTAACATGTGACACTGGGAATATGATAAAACTCTCAACCATGATTAGACTTATTGTATGCCATAAAAAAGAGGAGTGAAGCTAAAAAAAGTTTAAAGTTTTCATAAAAAATCTCCAAAGATAAATTATCGAAAAAAAAGTGATCATTATCTTAACTATCTTATTTTCCACAATAACTTAATCAATCATGAAGTGCTTTTGAATTTCATAAAAAACACAACTCTAGAGTGATATATAATTTAAATTTCTCAAGTGATGGGTTGAATGGGTTTATTATTTCTTAAAGCATTTTAATATAGAGATTCATGGTTCGGATCGAAATGCAGAATAATACATGTATTTAAGTCGTAATTAAGTTGAACCTGGAGCGTGATCGAAACGAGGAGACGAGGAGAGCCGGGCCGCCCGCCCCCCACTAGGGCGCCGGCCGGCCCCACCTCGGGGTCCTGCGGGTCCCGCTTTGCGTCTTGCGGTGTTGATTCGATGATGGTTCGGATTACGCTATTCTTCCGATCGTATTTTTTGCTTCGTGATTGATTGTGCTTCCCCACACTTGTTTTTCTGTAAATTCTCTGCACAATATGTGGAGACAAAATATTCCAAAAATAGAGAGTAGAGTAGATAACACACATTAATAAAATAAGGCACTTTATTCATTCATAGTGGTGGTAAAAATAATTCAACAGACGCTTTAATGACCGAGCTGACGACCCCCCTAGCTCTTTAGGCTTTGACCTAAACCCGACTCAACTTGACTGACTCATTAATCTAGCGGAAGTGTGCCTTATTGGATAACTAAGCGGTTAATGCTACCCTTCATTGTTGAGGCCCTGAATTTCGGCCCTGAGAGCCGCAACCTCGCCTTCAAGCTTTTCTTTTTTCGCGCTTAAGATTGCGGAGTAACTTAGCATGAATCCCAACCTTCTCTTCTAACTCATTTATGAGCTTGTCCCTCAAATTATTGGACGTTTCCATCTTTTGACAAGGTTGGAGAGGCCTTCAAATTTCTCGTTAAGAATGCGTAAGGTTGGTGCTTTGGGAACCTTCTCCAATGCTAATGCTTTGATGCTGCTCTCTTCCTCTTAGGTTTAGGCTTGGGTTTAGATGCAATAGGCTCAACATAGCATACTTCATCGGGATTTGCACGAACTCCCCGAACGGAAGGGCGAGAGGCATTGGTGTGCTTAGCGCATATCAAGTTACCCTTCTTGTCGGTCTCGGCCCGATCACGAAGTCGCTCATTAGCTCGGGGGTGCAAGAAGCTTGGTACCACGAGGGATGGCAATCTGCTTCCCTTTAGCGCCTCCTTCAAGCATCAGGCCTTGCGGGAGGTGGAGGAAGAGCATCTGGATCTTGCACGTAGTAGGCTTGCTCATGACGCTGAGGTGTTGCGGCTTGCTTCGGCGCTTCACAACGGCGAGGGGCTTTGGTTTGTGCGAGGGACGAGGGCCTTCGAGTCATCATTTGGGGATCTTGTTGAAGTCCGTGCCGTAGGAGACGATCGCCTTGTTCGCCATTGCTAATAGATCTAAACTGGAGAGCTCCTTTTTTGAGGAAGGAGAGGTGGCTGGTTATGGAATAAAGTTGAGGAGGTCTAGGTACGTATTTATATGGGTTTTTAGGAGACAGGATGAGGATAAAACCTAGGTTCTACGTGATCCGTGCAGTATATCCGATCATCGTCAAACATACGCGAATATACGTAGGAAGAGGGTAGAAGGTCGAGGGACGAAAAGACGGGACGAGGGACACCGGGGCGCCGCCCGCCCCACTAGGGCGCCGGCCGGCCCAACCCGAGCCCACCGGGTGCCCTTCTGCGGGGTGCCTCGGAATTCTCCTATGATTACATTAGATATATATTCGGATAAAATTTAAATGGGACTAAAATAGACCTTAATAAGTTGGTAATTGGATGAAATCAATTTCATCCACTACTCTGAATCATATGGTTCCAAATAAAGTTTAAGTCGGTGCCCATTTACCTTGAATAACGTACCTTCGTTTGATTGTAGAGTTATTGCTCCATGCGGTGGCGCATTCACGACGGTAAAGGGTCCTTCCCATTTACTTCTTAGCTTCCCAAGCCCGAATAATTTGAACACGGAATTAAAAAGTAATACCTTATCTCCGGTGAAAACTCCTTTTTCTTGATCCTCTTATCATGCCATTTCTTCGTTCGTTCTTTGTAGATTTTCGAATTATGATAAGCCTTTTCTCTCCATTCTTCTAATTACGATAATTGCATTTTTTCTCTCCAAAGCGTCCAAATCCATATTCCATCTTTTTATAGCCCGTGAGCTTTATGTTCTAATTCAACCGGTAAATGGCAGGTCTTGCCATACACCAATTGATATGGTGACATACCCAAAGGTGTTTTGTAAGGCTGTCCGGTATGCCCATAGTGCATCTGGTAACCGATCCTTCTATAAAGTTCCCATCTCATCTACTGTTTTTACGGAGAATATTCTTGATTTGCTTATTGGACGTTTACTGCCTGACCACTTGTCGAGGATGGTATGGAGTAGCGACATTGTGTCGTATTCCATGGGCTTGTAGGTATAAGTGAAACTTCTTATCAGTGAAATGCGTTCCTCCATCACTTATAACCATTCTAGGTGTTCCAAACCTTGGGAATATGATTTCTTCGAACATCTTCTTTGAATGTTTGGAGTTAGCATTTTTACATGGCATAGCTTCTACCCACTTGGATACATAGTCAACTGCCACCAAAATATACTCATAATTCTTTGACTTCACAAAGGGTCCCATGTAATCAATTCCCCGGACATCAAAGAGCTCAATCGAAGGTTGTTGGTGAGTGGCATGGCATCTCTTGTATTGATGTTTCCGTGCCTCGACATGCTCCACATCTTCGGATGAAATCTTTGGTGTCTTCATACATAGTTGGCCAAAAGAAACCACTACGCGGATTTTTTGCATGAGTGCGGGAATGCCCCATAATGACCTCCATATGGTGATGAGTGACATTTCTGAATGATCGCAAGCCTTCTTCTACTGGTACACACCTTCGAGTAATCCATCGGCACATACCCGAAAGAGGTAAGGTGGATCCCACATGTGGAGACGACTTTCATAAATGAGTCTCTTCTTATTTTCTCCGGTGGTACATAACCTGCAACCATAAAATTGACAATATTCGCGTACCAAGGGTCTGTTGGTTACTTTAAACAGACATGTCATCTCTTAATGAATCATTTATAGGTAATTCCTGTGGTTCTTTAAAATACATTCTAGACAAATGATCGACAACGAGGATTTTCTATTCCTTTTCTATCTTTAATCTCTAAATCAAATTCTTGTAGTAATAGAATCCATCTTATTAGTCGGGGTTTAGCATCTTTCTTAGTGAGCAAATATTTAAGAGCAGCATGATCGAGAATAAACAATTATTTTAGCTCCAACTAAGTAAGATCTAAATTTATCAATAGCAAAGACAACGACCAAAAGTTCTTTTTCGGTGGTTGCATAATTTAATTGTGCTTCTGTCATTGTCTTGCTAGCATAAGCAATTGCATGATGCGTCTTATCTTTTGTTTGTCCTAGGACTGCCCCTACAGACATAATCACTAGCATCACACATAATTTCAAAAGGTAAAGACCAATCAGGGGGTTGGATGATTGGTGCTGATGTAAGTGCTTTCTTAAGAACAGTAAATGATTCCAAGCATTCTTCATCAAAGTCAAAAAGGTACATCCTTAGCTAACAATCTTGTCATTGGTCTAGCAATTTGTGAAAAGTTCTTTATAAATCTACGATAAAAACCACAATGACCAAGAAAACTTGGACTCCTTTTTGCATTAACGGGGGGAGGTAGTTGTTCAATTACTTCAATCTTAGCCTTATCTACCTCTATACCTCTTTTCGACACTAAGTGTCCCAACACTATTCCTTCTCTAACCATAAAATGACATTTCTCCCAATTGAGGACTAAGTGTTTTTCTTCACATCTTTGCAAAACCTTATCTAAATTTTCTAGATAATCATCGAAAGTTTTTCCATAAACTGAAAAATCATCCATAAAAACTTCCATGATTTCTTCTATCATATCGAAAAATATAGACATCATACATCTTTGAAAAGAAGCGGGTGCATTACATAATCCAAAAGACATTCTTCTATAAGCATAAGTTCCATAGGGACATGTAAAAGTGGTTTTACTTTGATCATCGGGGTGGATAGGGATTTGGTGATATCCTGAATAACCATCAAGGAAACAAAAAAGAAAGAATGATTTGCTAGACGTTCTAACATTTCATCAATGAAAGGTAGAGGAAAATGATCTTTCCTTGTTGCTTTGTTTAGTTTTCGATAATCTATGCACATTCGCCATCCAAAGGATGCAGTTCTTTTAGGTATTAATTCATTTTTATCATTACGGACAACTGTCATTCCTCCCTTTTTAGGTACAACTTGCACGGGTCTTACCCACCACTCGCTATGCGGTGCTTGGGTATATGATCCCCTGCATGTAAAAGCTTTAAAACTTCTTTCTTTACTACGTCTCGCATCGCATTTTGGAGTCTACGTTGAGGCTCTCTTGAAGGTGTAATTTCGGATTGGTTGGTATGCGATGGGTGCAAAGAACAGGACTGATCCCTTTGAGATCTTGGAGTGAATATCCAAAAGCGGCTCTATGTTTTTCTAAAACTGCTATTAATTTATAAGATTCTTCATCGAGAGAGTTTATCGCTTATAATCACAGGATATTCTTGATCATTATTTAGGAAAACATATTTAAGACCAGATGGTAATGGTTTAAGCTCAATAGAGGGCTTTTGTGGTTCTAGTAATTCATCAAGAGGTTCAGGATCAATAAGGTCCTCCTCCTCTTCATCAATGAAAAACTGGGCATCATTTTCTAAATCAGGGTTGAATAAAAGTATTATACTTAACCGCCTTAACCTCTTCTATTGAATTTGATTCGGGGAAGGACTCTTTTAACATTTACTGTATGAGTTATAGGTATTGAGAAATTAAATCCCTTCCCAAGCTTGACATTTAATTTACCATTACGACCTTCTCGAAGAAGTTTGATTATAGGTACCCCAATCATTACATCAAAATCCCACACATCAAAGATATAGAAATTTAGCGAAATGCGGAAATCATTAATAATAATAGGAAGTGCACTTAAAACTCCTACACTAAGAATAATGTGTCCTAAACAATTTTTGAGTAATTTATTTGTAGGCATTAATGGTATGTCTTTTAAGAATTTTCTAGCAAAAGAATATGACATAATGTTGACTCTTACAACTGGGTTATATAAAGCTTCAAAAGGATATGAATTTACTTGCAGCATTATATTAACAGAGGGTGAATCAAGACGAATTATATCGGGGGGATTGCTCGGATTCTGTCAACCAATCATCACCCAAAATAAAAATCAAATTTCTTATTATTTCTCTAAGAAATTTTAAATCATCGAGGATGTGAAAAACTGAAATTAAAATCTCTGAATTGCTTGGGGTTGAATAATTTTACTATAAAGTGTAGTATTCCCAAAATCATTAAAGAAATCATCCTCTATTTCAAACATCCACGTAGAATTCAAAACTATCTCATCAACTAGCTCAGGTTTTAATTCAACTACAGATTGAGATGAATCAAGTAAAAGTTCAGTTTTAGCTAATTGAGAATTTTCTTCTAACAACTCTTCTTTTTCTTCTTCGGGGAGATCATTCAAAATATTAGTAAGAATAGTTTTAGCATGATCAACAGTAATATGCATAAATGCTCCTCCCGAGGCCAAATTAAGATATTCTTTGTTTTTTTTATCATCAAGGCCTAAAAAGAAATGTTGTAAAAGCATGGGTTCTGGTAAAGCAAGATTAGGTCCGAGAATTTACAAAACCATCAAAACGATCCCAAGCCTTGCCTAGCGATTCATTACTTAATTATTTGAATCCTATGATTTCAAATCGAAGTTTAGCGACCTTTTCTACTAGAAAAAATTTAAGACAAAAAAGTATTTTCGTAATATCTCCCAATCTCCTTGACTACTCCCAACATGGCGATTATACCATTTCTTGGCTCTACCCGTTAATGAAAACGGAAAGAGTTTCCATCTTAAAGTTTCATCGGCCATGCCCTTAATGCGCAGACATGAACATGTTTGCTCAAAATTAGTTAAATGGGAATAGGGGTTTTCGCTAGTGTTACCGAAAAAGATATGTTCTTGGACTAATTTAATTAATCCCGGGGCGTAGCTCATAGCCGATGATGTGATAGGTTTAGAAGATTCTATTGGTGGAGGTACGATCCCGATGGTGCTCCATATTGATATAAAAGTTGCGATTCGTTTTCCATAATATTTTTTTATTTTTTATTTTTTATTTATTTTTTTTTAATATAAGGATAACTATAGACTAAGATAGGCTAAATCAAAATCAACAAACCGTTCCCGCAACGGCGGCGCCGAAAAATGCTTGTTGGTATAAATTAATCGCACCCTAATAATAATTATAATCGGATTATCCATAAGCGCACAGATATATATCTTGATAGCACTTCACCAAGATCAACCCGGTTTTTAATATCGAACCCAAAGGAACAGTAGGTGAAATATGATCTAGCCTAATACTTCTTAATCTACGGGGCACAAACAACTTAGAAAACTATCGAGAACGAGGAAATAGCTAATGCACTCTAGTTCTAACCACCGGTAAACTTTGTATAATATCGTCTTATCGGGCAAGTGATCTGAATAGGAGAAGAAACAGAGTAATCTACCTACCGGGCACCTATCGGCACATGTCATATCAACGGAAAGTGGACTACGGAGGAGGATTCAACGTAGCTATAGAGTCACCTACGCGAGCTACCACTATCCGGCTAATCGGGGGGACATTCACAAGTAATCATAACCCGGACACCACGTCTACGCTACGACAACTACTCGACCTAGGAGCTACCCAAATCAAAGTACTCAATGTAATATGAGTTGCAAACTAAAGAACGAATATAAACGCCGCTTACTTGAATCGAAATATTAAATACAAAAGTACCTCGAGCGCGACTCAGGGCGAGGGAGCCAAATCAGGGCGAATACAGACTCAGAAGGGCGCGCTCCGACAGGCCGGGGCTCCTCCGAATCTCTACTCTCCTCTCTATCTCTCTAATCTCTATCTTGATTGCTAGCCTAGATCTAGTGGATCTCTATCTAAAGCTCAATCTTCATCTCTTGATCCGCCTACTCCGGGGGGGTATGGCCCTCCTTTTATAGCCCGGTGGGATTAACACGCGCCGTCGGATCAAACCGACTTAACAAGCGGCCGGGATGAAAACCCTAGGCGGCGGGAGAAGGTTCCGTAAGGGGGGCAGCGGCGGCCACCCTAGGGCACCGGGCGGCCCCATGGTGGGGCCGGCCGCCCCACACAGAAGCATTTGCGGGCCCCACTTCTTCGGTGTCTTCTCGGAGTCTTCCCGAGTCCTCCGGTGATATCCTTTTGTCGCGGTTATGTTTAGAGTGGTAAATAAGCACTCAAATCCCTTTTTTAGTCTTTTCTCAATAATTCCACTGAAAAATGCACAAATCACCAAAACTCGTGGAGATTGTTAATGATAACCCTATTCTTGTTATAATTACTGTTCCTCGGGTAATGGTAATTGCTAATAAATTTTGGATCATAACAAGTGTCAACATTAAGAGGTGGAGTGTTTGACGAGTCCATGAGGGGGGCAGAAATAAGATTTTTTTACAAGTGGCCGATGCGTAAATTTATGAATCAATATCATGCATGTTTAATATATAAGATGGTATTAGAAGTAAATAACTGTATATAATTTATGTAGTGCCACAAGCAACCAACCGTTTTCGGTGCACTTGTGGATTCTACGCTGCGAAGTTTATGAGAACGGCCGGCGGTACATCGGGAACCCTAATAAGGTACCACTAATAGTAATATTTGTATTTATATCATTAAAAATGCAAATATACGTAGACACATGGAAATATATATAATGCTTATAAACTTTCTTTTCGGGCATATCAAGAATCGGAGTCCCGAAAACTTCGACGACCTAACTCTGTATGGCATAATTGAGGATCTCTGCTCATTTATCATGAGAGGAATCATTCCTACAGAGGGGGAAATATCACCACCCCGAAAGCCCCTTAGCGAGGCCGAGTTCAGGAAATTAGCGCTCTGAAATTAAGTCGAAATGATTATTAGATTCCTCTCCACTTTGTAAATTTTATTATCATATCGTGGCTAGAAAACAATTTTGATGTATACAATGTATGATGTAATTAAATTGTTAATGATGTATATATGTATATAAGTATTGTATGGTATAATTACTTTTTGTTGATGTATTTCTCATAATTAAATAGCCTTTGTATTGATCATAGTAAGAGAGAAAGAGAGGGGGGAGAAGGGAGGAAGATGAGGGGGAGAGGAGGGAGGGAGGGCGAGAGAGAGGAGGGAGGGAGGGAAAGAGGAGGGAGGGAGGGGGACAGAGAGGAGGGACTGAGGGAGGGAGAGAGGACAGAGCGCCAACTCAAAAATTGAAAATTCAAATGAATTTGGGTAGGAAAACATTAATACAGGCGGTTCACCTAAAGCAACCGCCTGTGGAAATGTCATTTCCACTGGCGGTTCCTTGTGTGAACCGCCAGTGGAAATGCCATTTTCACTGGCGGTTGCTTATGTGAACCGCCTGTGAAAATACATTTCCACAGGCGGTTTTCAAGCAACCGCCAGTGAAAATGCAACATTTTCACTGGCCTCTTGCACAGGCGGCGTGCCAAAACACCTGTGAAAAGACGTCTGGAACCGTCTGTACTGACCTTTTGTGTACTAGTGAGATGGGGGTAAAACTTCAACAAACTACCAACAGAATATCAGATCTTACAACTCCATGTTTGCACTCACATCAATGGGAGGGACTGTAGACAAAAACATAAACAAGGGGCGTGGACCTTATGTTTTCCGACTGAAAGGCCAGAACTACCACCATGTAGGCACTTTGCTACCTCAAGAAAGTGACAAGCCTCGCTTTCAACAACTATACATCTATATGATACAGAGAATGAGATCCATAATAGGCTCCAAGTGTCAAGATTTGGTGAATGTAGTGCCCCTCTAGATGAAAGCATTATCACGGGCCTTGCAACCATGCTCAACGAGAACAACACACTGGTACAGTCATTCCAAATGGCGCGGGATAGGTTTGAGGGTCACGAATGTTAAGGTATAATAATAGTAAGGGCATTAGTGTAATCTTCTAGTGTCTAGGGTTAGCTCTTGAGTCTCCATGTACTTCTATATATAGTCCCCTCTAGGCCTCAATACAATCTATCCAGTTATGTCATATTCTATTTGTAACATGGTATCAGCTCTCTAGGTTTCACCACCCCCTTCGTTCCTCGCTGCGCTTCCCCCGGGAGATCAATTTCTCCACTCCCGGGGCCAGCCTCATCGATCTTCATTTTTTTCTCCTCTCATCGTGTCGATTAGTAATGTAACAACAGCAGCAGTCGTCATTCATCACATCCAGATCAAATCACCACCACCACCAGCCGCCGGGCCATCATCCTTCATGAGCGCTGTATGCGTGTGCCTCTTCATCATCTTCGTCCGGGCTTCATTCATCTTTACCCGCAGCCCTGCGTCCTCCCGTCGATCGGATGCTGTGGCGGATTGGTCGATTTGGCACGTCGCCGCCCAGTCCGCACGTGATCCGCTCCATCTGCGGCCTTTGTCGCCCTTCATGCGCAGGCGTCACGCAGGCGTCTCAGCAGCCATTCGTGCTAGCAGTCATTCGTGCTCGTCGCGTTCGTGGCCCATGGCTCCTGGTTGCATCCGTTGCTTTTCCTGGCATCTCGCGCCTCCTTTGGCTCGTGGCCTTTCCTTCTTGGCTTTGGCATGCAGCCGTTCATTTCGTGGCTTACTTTGTGCTAATTTTGGGTCTCACAGCAGCCATTCGTTCTCCAGCACATGCAAGCCATTCGTGTTCCAGCACAGCACATGCACACCCGAGTAGTCCTTGGCTTTGGTTTGTTCGATCCATATTTGGCTTCTGTGATTAGCTGTTCTTCTTCCTTGGTCCCTATCCTTGGCTGCGCATCGTAGCCTACAGTTGTAGGTTCGTTGCTTTCATCAGCCCTGCTGTGTTCATCCTCCGCTAGCTGCTTCCGTTGCCATCATCATGCTGCTTGCTGCTCCTTCAGAATATTGAGGCCTTTCTCAATTCCATTGCATTTGTTGCATTTGAGTCCATCCAAATTCAATTCCATCCACTATAGTTCATCCAAGCTGTGCCTGTCCACAAATTTTGTCAAATCAGCCACATTTGTTTTTCATGGTTAGCTGAGTCCCGTCGATTCAGCTAATCATCATCATCATCAATGCGACATGCCCTCTTGGCCTCTTTCGTAGCCATTTTGCTACACCTCATGATCAATGGCCTTCTATTTGTCGTCATCATCATTCTATCTCACTGCTTGCCATTTTGCAGCAGTGGCCTCTATTCTTCCTTTGGCTTGATTTGACACATCACTATTCTTGTCGAGTTCAAAGTCTCCAAAGCAAGGTTCATATTTGAAGAGTTGATGTACTGTGTTGTGAAGAATTGAGGTATTTGCTGAAGTACATGTTGTGAAGGCAATACCCTCTTGTGGAGGAGATCTTTTCTACATCGACATTGTTCAAGAGTTGCACGCTTCGACGACATCTTTTATTTTGGATTTTGGATGTAATTTGTGTTTTTTAAGTCTAGTGTGTAGTGCCAACTCTGCAAATGCAACGCCATTGCATTCACGTTACATTTGAGAGGGGGTGTTAAGGCATAATAATAGTAAGGGCATTAGTGTAATCTTCTAGTGTCTAGGGTTAGCTCTTAAGTCTCCATGTACTTCTATATATAGTCCCCTCTAGGCCTCAATACAATCTATCCAGTTATGTCATATTCTATTTGTAACAACGAATACCATAACCTAACTCTTAGATTAATTGACAACAGGGAACAAGATGGGAGGGAATGCAACATGCCAAAATTTATGGCCATGCAATACCTGTTGCTTTTCCCGTATGGAGAAGATGGTTTTAGACCTGGCATAAGAGAGCAAATGGTGCAAGGAATGGCAAGAAATACATCACCATGCTGGAATACTATGCATATCGCCTCCAACAACGCTCTGATCAATCGATGCTGATGCTGATGTGCGGAAATCTGTCAATCCAATTCCTAGTTGATGTCTATGCATGTATCGAACAATCCAGGCTTGACTGGATAAGAAAGAATCAAGGAGCTCTAAGAACAGAACCTTTTTCTGAGTTAAGAGATGCAATTCTAAAAGGAGATACAAGAACAAAACAAGTTGGGAGGAGGATACTACTTCCAGCAAGTTTCGGAGGAAGTCCCAGATGCAAAGAGCAAAATTACCAAGATACAATGGCAATATACCGTTGGGCTGGATACCCCGACTTGTTTGTAACATTCACATGCAATCCTAAGTGGCCAGAGATCCAGTGCATGCTTGATGAAGCTGGGAACCAGCAGAAGCCAGCAGCACGACCTGATATTGTAGTTCGAGAGTTCATGCTAAAACTGAAGGAATTAATGACGGACATTAAACAGAGGCAGCATTTCGGAGAGGCGAAAGCAAGTAAGTACAGAAAAACTCACCAAATAACTAATAGATTGAAGTGTAGTATGCTTTTTATTTATAGACTCGTTATGTGCTGACACTGGGGGGAAAATTGCAGTTATATACACGATAGAATTCCAAAAGAAGGGACTCCCACATGCCCACATCTTAATATTCCTTGAAAAAAGGGAGAAGTGCCTCAGTCCTTCACAAATTGATGAAATGATATGTGCTAAGATCCTGGAGAAGGAAAAGGATCCAGAAACATATGAAGCTGTCAAGAAATTTATGATGCATGGACCATGTGGAGAGGCAAATCCAAAGTCGCCATGCATGATGAACCACAGATCGATGCACTTATCAGTTCCCAAAAAATCCATGTAACGAGACTATCATTGATGAAAATGGCAACCCAATATACAGAAGACGAGATGACGGTCAGGAAATAGAAATAAGAGGCGTCAATATGAACAATGAACATGTTATGCCATACAACAAATCTCTCCTGGTCAAGTTCCAAGCACAAATCAATGTGGAGTGGTTCACCCGTTCTAGATCAATCAAGTACCTCTATAAATATATCCGCACAGGAGAAGACCAAACAACAGCAGTGATTGCAGAAGCAAGTCTGGCAAAGACACATGATGAGATTAAAATGTACCTGGGATGCAAATATCTCACAGCATATGAAGCTTGTTGGAGAATATTCAGGTTTAACCTCAACCACAAAGAACCATTTGTTCAGACGCTACAGTTCCACTTGGAGAATGAACAACAAGTGATTTCCCTGATTCGACAAACCTTGAGGAAATAGTAAAACTGCCGGGTTCAGCACTTACCATGTTTACAGAGTGGATGGAGACAAACAAAAAGCATGAGGATGCCAGGGAATTAACATACTCAGAATTCCCGACCAAATGGACATGGCATGCCAAAGAAAAGCAATGGGCAAGACGAAAAAGGGGCGAGAAAATTGGCAGGATCTACAATGCTCACCCTGCGAGTGGAGAAAGGTATTGTCTCAGAGTGCTTCTTAACACTGCAAAGGGCTGCACATCATTTGAAAACATTCAGACTGTCAATGGAGTTGTGCACTCTTCATACAAGTCAGCATGTCATGCACTAGGACTTTTAAATGATGACAAGGAGTGGATCGACTGCATCAAGGAAGCATCCAGCTGGGCATCTGGGATGCAACTACGGCAATTATTTGCAACCATTCTTCAGCATTGTGAGGTTACCAATCCAAATAGGCTGTGGGAAGCAAACTGGGAAGCACTCTGTGAAGACATACGGCCTACAGAAAACTCGACCAGCCACCTGGCACCTTCCCATAAAAGAAACTGTGCTCTGATGAAAATTGAGAAGCTAATGGAACAAGCTGGAAAATCACTAAAGGAGTACCCTGGAATAGAGATAGCTGATATGGCCGAGTTAAACGATACCGAAAACAGACTCATGAATGAAGAAATGATCCATGACAGAGACAAGTTGAAGGATATATGAGCACCTACAAATACTAAAAAGCCTAAATAAAGATCAGAAAAGGGCCTTTGATGCAATAATTGAATCAGCAGACCAATCATTAGGGAAGCTAATATTTGTGGATGGCTATGGTGGGACAGGTAAGACCTTTGGAAAGCAATCATAACGAGGCTACAATCAGAGGGAAAGATAGTAATGGCAGTTGCGTCTAGTGGCATTGCAGCACTTCTGTTTCAAGGAGGCAAAACAGCACATTCAACATTCAATATTCCAATGATCCTTACAGATGAATCAACATGCTACATCAAGCAAGGTTCACACGTGGCTGACCTACTAACAAAGACGTCACGCATACTGTGGGACGAAGCTCCAATGGCACACAGAAATTGCTTTGAGGCAGTCGACAAGAGCTTACGAGACATGTTGAGGTTCACTAATGACAACAGCCTTAACAAGCCATTTGGCGGGATGACAGTTGTTCTAGGAGGCGACTTCAGGCAAATCCTCCCTGTTATGCCAAAAGGAAGAAGAGAACACACTGTAAATGCGTCTATTAAACGATCATATCTGTGGCAACATTTTGAGGTATTCAAGTTGACAAAAAATATGCGGTTAAATTCTGTGCCTGCCAATCGAGCACAGCGGCAGAGGACTGCGGAATTTGCAAAGTGGATACTACAAATTGGTAATGGAGACACAGTTTCATTAGATGAGGAATGGATTACTATCCCCAGTGACCTGTTGCTACAGAAAGGAGATGATCCAAAAGCAAAAATCATTGAAAGCACCTACCCGGGCCCAAACGAAAGTCAAAAGACCTCTAGCTCATAGTTCGATTGGACATGTAGGTTATATTCGTACTGGTTTCTCATGTGGAACCATAGAAGGAATTCAATCACTACTAATTGGTATATTTATTTATGCATCAATGACGATAGATGCATTCACCATAGTTCCAGCATTACGGCATTCCTAGAAGAAAATGCAATATTGTGTACAACAAATGAGGATGCCAAATAAATCAACGAGTATGTTATGGAATAAATCCAGGGTGACACAGTGAGTTATCTGAGCAGTGTCAGCGTGTCCAAATCCATGCACTACAGCCATGAAATGGAGCATCAATATCCAACTGAGTTCCTCAACACCTTAAAGCACTCAGGAATTCCAAACCACCAGCTCAAGCTCAAAGTTGGCCTGCCGGTGATGCTTCTTTGATGCTTCTTCGTAACATCAACCAAACAGCGGGGCTGTGCAACTGTCACAGCGTCGACTGAACTGAAGAAGAAGGCTGAAGGAGATGGCGTGCAGAAGGCGTAGTTTCCATTTTACGTTTTTGTTTTACTGTTTGTGCTGACGTGTGGGACCCACCGGTCAGAGAATGTAATAACGAGTACTTCAACTCGTCCCCTGTATCAGACAGCACTTATCGATTCAGAAGTAAGAACTCTGGCCAAGGCTTGGGGGTTTGCCCAACCAACGCCATCGTCGTGAAATTCTCGTGTTCTGCTTCGCGTGCTCACGTCGCCGGCGACGGGCGGCCAAGGGGCGTGACAGTGGTATCGAGAGCCTTCCTTTCCTCGGCGGATGGGCGGCGAGCACCCAGCTCGGCGTCGACGCAGTTACCGGCAGCGGCAGCGGCGGCAATTGTCAACGCAACCACCACCACCACCACCACAACCTGCTTCCTCGCACGGGTAAGCTTGTTCTTCTTCCTAGCGTTACATCCCCGTAGCAGATCTCGATTTGTAAATCCAACGTGCGGTGATCTCCTACTGCGCCGGCAAGGTGCTCAAGTGGAGGACCCGCTAGGCTTACCTCTGGTTGATTGGGTCTGTGTCGGTGTCCGTGTAGCACTAGCTAGTCGATCGAGCAAACCTTCCACCATATTGCACGTTTCCAGTTCATAAAATTGCTTCTTGTGCGGCTTGATTGCTCTGGTCTGGTAGGCGGCGTGCAGGCAGAGTTTGATCAGCCCAAAATTTCAATTTTTGCCCACAATCGGTTGTGACTAGGGTTGCGGAGCAGGTCTCCGTGTAAAATTCCGGTGTCACAGTAAGTTGATTGTCGTGCGGTGGCGAAGGCGGGGGAAAGTCCAGAGCTTGAGGTTGAATCCCTTCGGCTCTGCCTCTTTCCTATGCGGCGGCGATTGTGTTGTGCAGGTTGAGCAAGGGGAGGCTTTGGCCAAACCGACTGTGCAGCACTACAGGTGTCATCTTGGAAGACTACTACTTTTCCATTAGGCCAGACTCAGATCATTCTTGACGCTATGACAAGGCGTTCTGATGAAGAGAACTCCAAGTGGGAGCAGTTACAGAAGAATTTTGATACTATGTTTAGCCAGATGAATGAGATGAGTACCACACAAAAAGCAATGAAAGCTCAGATGGATTTGTATGGCTCAGTGATGGATGAATACTCCAAAGAGCAACATCAGCAGGCATGTGCTGGCTAATGGAGATGCTATTGCCCAGATCAATCTGAAGCTCAGGGAACCAGCAAACAAACAGCCTCAATCACCAAGATTCGATGAGGGCCCAAGATTTGATGAGGATGATCTTGATTCATTGATCCATGAGCAACCTCCTTTTGAGAACATCTTTGCTGACAAGAACAAGCTAGATGCAGCTACAACATCTCAACCATTGAGAACTGATCATCACTATACAGGAAAACAACATACAAAAGAAGCCCCAGTGCATACCTCCAGACAGGATGATAGAGATGGCAGAATTCCTAAGCATATTATGCCCAAGATGGACTTTCCTGACTTCTATGGTGATGACCCTAAGATGTGGTTGGATAACAATAGAGACTACTTTGAGTTGTACAAAATTCTAGAGGGAATGTGGATAACTGCAGCAAGAGTTCATTTGAAGGAGAAGGCTGGCAGATGGTATCAGGCATTCAAACAGAAGAACACCTTCACAAGTTGGACACATTTTTGTCATGAAGTGGTGCAGGAGTTTGGAGCTGATGACTTCAGATCAGCTATGCATGATCTGCTCCAGCTCAGACACACAGACATTGTAGATACATACACTGATCCGTTTCAGAAGTTACAGTACAAGATCAACATGCATCAAGCAGGTTATGATGATGTTTTCTTTACTGAGCAGTATGTCAAGGGCCTTAAAAATGAGATCAAGGGACTAGTGGAAGGTCAGATGCCCACAAATGTGCTCAAGGCATCAACCCTAGCTAAAGTGAATCAATCCATTGTGGAGAGAGCCAAACCAAGATACAACAAACAGTAGCCTCAGCAAAGGAATTATCAATAGAACAAGCCACCTGTATCTTGGCAGGATAGGCAACTTAGGGACTATAGGAAAGCAAATGGGCTCTGTTACAACTGTGGTGAGAAATATGTACCTGGCCACATGGAGGTCTATAAGGTGAGACAGAAAGCTCAATCTAATGCCCTGGTGATCAATGACCTAGATAGAGAATTACCTGATGAGACACTGAATGACCTAGCTGCTGAAGATATCCTGCAAGAGCAATTCTGTCAGTTGTCCTTGAATGCAATGACTTCAAAAGAGCTTGTAGCCTGCATGAGATTCAGAGCCAGGGTGAAGGACAAAACCATGCTCATACTACTGGACAGTGGTAGTTTCCACAGCTTTGTTAGTGCTCAGTTTGTGCAATTGGCCAAAATTCCAACAATCCAAATCCCAAAGAAGAATGTCACATTGGCAAATGGAGATTGTCTGTCAGCTGACCAAATGGCTACTGATTTACTGGTTCTGTCAGGGGCACACTCTATCTGCAGACATGATAGTACTAGAAATGCAACCATATGATGCCATTCTCGGCTATGATTGGCTCATCAAGCAAGGCCACATGGGTTTTGACTGGAGCAAGATGACCATGAGTTTTACTCATCAAGGTCTACCCATAACCCTTCAAGGTGTTTCAGTCCCAACCAGTCTAGCTTGACACTATCTCTGCAATAAAGGTGTACAAATCTACACAAAGCAATGATGTGTGGGCTTTAGTCATGGTGAATTCTGTCCCATATCCTGATCCAAACCCCAAACCCAACCAAATACCACCTCCTATCCAAGATCTTATAGTTCAATACAAAGACATTTTCCAAATACCACAAACCCTACCACCTCCAAGAACATATGATCACTCCATCCCACTTCTACCCAATGCTATACCAGTCAATAGCAAACCATATCATTACTCCCCACACCATAAATCAGAAATAGAAACCTAAGTCCAAGAACTTCTTCAAGCTGGCTTCATAACCCACAACAACAGCCCCTTTGCATCTCCTGTATTGCTTGTGAAAAAGAAAGACAACACTTGGAGGCTATGTGTTGACTATAGAAAGCTAAATGCCCTCACTATCAAGAACAGATTTCCAATGCCTGTAATAGAAGAAATACTGGATGAATTATGTGGAGCAAAATATTTCACAAAATTGGATATGAAAGCTGGCTATCACCAAGTGAGGATGAATCCTGTCGATGAGTTCAAAACAGCATTCAAGACACATCAGGGGCACTATCAATACAAAGTGATGCCATTTAGGCTCACTAATGGTCCAGCCACATTTCAGTGTTTGATGAATTAGATCCTTCAACCCTTTCTAAGGAAATATGTCCTGGTATTCCTTGATGATATATTGGTGTATAGCCCTACATTGGATGATCACATTGTTCATCTCCAGGAGGTATTTGAGGTTCTAAGGAAGCACCAATTGTTCTTGAAACAATCAAAGTGCTCCTTTGCTCAGCCAAGCTTGGAGTATCTTGGTCACATCATTTCCTCAAAAGGGGTGGCCACAGATAAGTCTCCTCAAACTGAAGCAGTTTGCTTGGTCAGCTGAAGCACAGAGAGCATTTGAACAGGTCAAAAAAGTAATGACCAAAACACCTGTGCTAGCACTACCTAATTTTCAGGAGCCATTTACATTGGAAACTGATGCTTGTGGGGATGGAATTGGAGCAATCCTTATGCAAAATGGAAAACCATTGGCCTACCTTAGTAAGGCATTGGGTCCTAGAAACAAATCCCTGTCCATCTATGAGAAAGAATTTTTAGCCCTCATCATGGCTGTAGAGAGATGGAGACATTATCTGCAGAGAAATGAATTCACAATTCTGACAGACCATAAGTCTCTGGCTTACCTAAATGAATAGAATCTGCACTCAGAAATGCAAAGAAAAGCAATGACTAGATTGATGGGTTTAAACTTCAAGATAATCTACAGAAAAGGCAAGGAGAACAAAGCAGCTGATGCTTTATCCAGGGTTGCACATTTGTTAGCAATTCAAGCAGTATTTATGGTCCAGCCAGCCTAGGTGCAAGAAGTTCTAAATACCTATGCCATAGATGCCAAGGCCCAACAATTACTCCAACAGCTGGCCATCAAAGTCCTGATGAGCATGGATACTCTCTGGACAAAGGCTTGATCTATTTCCATGGCAAGGTATGGATTGGCAATAACTCTGCACTTCAGACTAAGCTGATTGCATTCTGTCATTCTAGTGCTATTGGAGGCCATTCTGGTATTGCTGCTATATAACCATAGATTGAAAGTGTACTTTGCTTGGAAGGGTATGAAACAAGATGTTAAGAATTTTGTCAAACAGTGTGCTATTTGTCAGCAAGCAAAACACAGTAACAACCATCCTCTGGGATTGCTGCAACCATTGCCAGTACCACTGGGCATTTGGAGAGACTTGTCCATGGATTTCATAGAGGGCCTTCCCAAATCAAAAGGGTATAGTGTCATTTTGGTCATTGTTGACAGATTGACCAAATATGCACACTTTATACCACTCAAACATCCTTACTCTGCAGCAACCATAGCTCAACTGTTCTTTGATCACATTGTCAAGCTTCATGGCATGCCAAGCTCCATTGTGATAGATAGGGACACAATCTTCCTCAGCCATTTTTGGAAACATCTGTTCACTGCATATAAAGTTGATCTGAATCTGACCACAGCTTACCACCCACAAACAGATGGTCAAACTGAAAGAGTAAACCAGTGCCTGGAAATGTACCTGAGGTGTTCAGTGCAAGATGCTCCTACATCCTAGAAGGATTGGTTATCACTTGCTGAATATATGGTACAACTCTTCTTATCATTCATCAATTGGCTGCTCACCATTCAAGGCCATGTATGGATCTAAGCCAAATTTGGGTGTGGTCCTGTCATAACACCAGACACACCAGCAGATGTTCAGGAAGTGATAGCAAATAGAGAGCTTCACTTGGAATCTTTAAAACAAAACATGGCTAAAGCCCAAAACAGAATGAAGCTATTTGCTGACAGGAAGAGGAAAGATTTCCAGTTTTCAGTGGGTCACAAAGTCCTGCTCAAGCTTCAACCTTATGTTCAGTCATCAGTGGCTAACAGACCATATCCTAAGTTGGCATACAAATACTTTGGCCCCTACACTGTCTTGGAGCGCATTGGTGATGTGGCCTATCACCTACAGCTTCCTGAAAAGTTCAATGATACATGATGTTTTCCATATCTCTCAGCTTAAGCCCTTCACGGATGATTACACTCTAGTGTTCGACAAGCTTCCTATGATCACTGATCTGCAAGCAGCTGCGGCAGTTCCACTGACAATCCTCGACCGTCGCCTCATTCACAAAGGTAACACCGCCGTTCCACAAGTGCAGGTGAACTGGACAGGGCTGCCAACATCTACAACAACTTGGGAGGACTACTTTGTCTTAAAAGAGCACTTCCTGGACGCACCAGCTTGGGGACAAGCTGCATCTCAAGGCGGGGGAGGTGTCACGGCGTCGACTGAACTGAAGAAGAAGCCTGAAGGAGATGGCGTGCAGAAGGCGTAGTTTCCATTTTACGTTTTCGTTTTACTGTTTTGTGCTAACATGTGGGACCCACCGGTCAGCGAATGTAATAACAAGTACTTCAACTCGTCCCCTGTATCAGACAGCGATTATCGATTCAGAAATGAGAACTCTGGCCAAGGCTTGGGGGTTTGCCCAGCCAACGCCATCGTCGTGAAATTCTCGTGTTCTGCTTCGGTGCTCACGTCGCCGGTGACGGGCGGCCAAGGGGCGTGACAGTAACGGTACTCAAATGATAATTACATGACTTGGGGAAAAGGTCACTGAAGCACAGATCATAACTGGAGCATGCATAGGGGATAAGGTATGCATCCCTCAGATCATCATGGAACAGTATGAACCCAGGTGGCCGTTCACGCTAAAAAGAATGCAGTTCCCTTTCTCTGTGTGCTTCACAATGACAAACAACAAAAGCCAAGGGCAATCTCTTGAAAAGGTGGGGCTCTATTCACCGAGAGTCCGAGACAGGTTTTCACCCATGGGCAGCTCTATGTAGCAGTTTCCAGAGTCACAAAGAGGGATGGCCCGAAGATCCTCATCACCGACGAAGAGTGCCCGGGTGAAGGGATGGCGAGAAACATCGTCTACAAGGAGATCTTCTAAAATGCATGCATATAATGTTTCAATAGTATGTATTTCCCAGTGGCGTAGAAAAGCCTCTCTGTAACTACGGTAGTAGTACTGTCGGTGTTTCATGCAGTAAGTTTATGGTAGGCTTGGCGTCTGCAGAGTCACAAACAGGGATGATGATCCTGATTGCTGACTCAGAAACATGCCAGGGCAAAGGAATCATGCAATGTTGTAAAATGCCTATCAGTAATACAGTGTCTGAATAAGTGCTGGGTTCCCCAGTGGGCCAGTGGTGTAAAATAGCATGTCTGTAAATCTGTAGGAGGACTGGTATTAGTATTGTAGCATGCTAGCAGCTGCAGCTCCATGTAGAAACTATGTGATCAATGTTGTCAAATGTTGCAACGAAAATTAGTGATGCAGGTCTATGAGCCAATGAAGTTCATCCTGCATCAGTGTTTGAATTGGTCTCCTAGTATTTTAAATCTCTTGGCGAGCACCAGATCAAATTACTGTGACATCATGGCAAATTGTCAAAATATTCCCTCTGATTCCAAATAACAATTCAGCTTAGCTTTTTGCTAAGTCTAATTTATCTAAGTTTAACTTAATTTATAGAAGGAAAAAAAACTCAAATAACTAGAATACCAAATTGGTTTCATTAGATTCTTCATACAGTATATTTTCATAGAGCATTTATTTGAATTTCTAGAGATGAATATATTTTTTTCTGAAAAATATAGCTAGCATGAACTATGATTTGAATCGGATGGAGCAGCATGTACAGAGGGAGGTGAATCTTCGTACCCACGCGCTGGAGTTGATCCGCCAGATGCGGCCGTGGACCGGATGGGAAGGGCTGCAGGAGGCGGCGGCGGATTTCCGGCTAGGGTCACTCCTCTCCGACGTGCTGGAGGCCGAATCCGGTCTCGTTCCCTCCGTTTGGCTCCATAATGGCGACCTTGTCGCCCTTGTCCAACTTTCCTCCATCGGGCTCTGTCTCCAATATCAGTCCTCCCCCTTCAACTGGTATCCCTCATCGCCGAGCACCACTCCGTGCATTGTTTGTTCCGCTTTGCCACAACTCCCCTTCGTGCACAAGATGATCCCATATGAAATTGCTTTGGTTGTTTGGATGTGAGCAAGTCGTGTGCATTATTTCTAGATGGATTTGAATTGACGATGACCGATGCTATCCTTATGGTTTGAAGGGAGAGGATTCCAATGAATTACCCGAGAGTAGTAGCATGAAAGGAGTATAAGAGGAGGTACCGTGCTCAGTCCATGGGGGGGAAAAAAAGAGACATGCATGGTGGCAATTTGAGAGTATCTAGTACGGAGTAGTAGATTATCCCCCTTACAATGATAAATTTTTAGGCTAAGGTTTCGTATGTTGATAGAGAGCTCTTCTCACACGTTGTGGCTAGTGTTGAAGCTCATGATGCTTATTTTCGTGCGACTGCATTGCAGAAAGTGGTAAGATCACTCCATAGGTAGCGAGATTTTTGAAGCGCCAGGGTTGAGGCCTTCTAGCGCTTCTGAAAGCAATGGTAGATTTGTATTTAGATAGTGGTACATGAGACTACCAAATGTTGATGGCAGTAGGAGGTTGTTGGCCTTCAACTGAGAAGAGACAGTCCAATGCCAGATAGTCAGATAATACCGAGTAGGCCCCGCGCATGGCTAGCTGCATGAGAACCCAGGAGTACAAGATATTTTTTTTTCTCGAATACGCAAAAGATTTGCGCATCATTGCATTTAAGAAAGGGGTTTTTTAGTACATTGTTCAAACGGTGCGCTTGGGGATTACATGTAGTACAAAATGCTCTCTCCCCTAAGCGCCGAGCCTAGAAGTTATTACTCGCGAATTAAACAACATAGGTCGGTCGCCTCGGCCTCGAGGTCGGCTAGGCGTGCGAGCCCCCGCGTCTCCTCCGCCGTGACGGACTGGACGGGTCGGCGAAGAGCACCCTGATGGCCTCGGCGTGGTTTGCAGAGAGCTTGTCAACAAAGATGCCGTCGTATGCCTTCTTCGCCGCCGTGTTGGCTCGGACCGCGCCCTCCTCCAAGAAGCCCAAGCGCTTCATGGCGAGGAGCTCCCCGCGCTTGGAAACTGGCACCCTCGACAGGGGTTGCTCGGCGATTCTCCGGCTCCGCTTCGGCAACCAGGCCTGCGGCGATGCCTGGGAGATTGGCGGCAGCGGCAGCAAAGGCGAGGTGTTCTTGCGCAGGATACGCTGCTGGAACTTCCTCAGGTGAAGACCAGTGGAGGTCCTCTGACCCGCAGAGCCGCTCCGGTCGGGGGCCCCTCCCGGAAAGGCCTGACGTGCGTTCGGGAGCCCGCTTGCTCCGACGGTGGCGTTGGCGAAGCGGCTTCCAAGCCTAGGGCGCTCTGGCTAGGGTTCCCGGGCTGGAGAAGATCGGGTGGTGTTGGCTGGGCTTCACCCCCTCTTATGGCCTGCAACCTGGGCGATGCGGGGGGAGGGTTTCCCGCTGCCGCTGTTCGAACCCCGGTGGGGGGGAACAGCAGTCGTCCACGTCCCCAGGTGTCAGGCTGCCGCCAAGGCACGCCGGAGCGTCCTCCGTAACCGGCCATACGGCGGACGGGGCGCTCGACGGCTTGCCCGCGATGGACGGCCCCGGTAGCGAGAGAGTTGGGTCGTCACCCGCCGCCGGCGTCGGCTGCGGCTGCTGGGTCTGGCTCTCTAGGACCGTGCCCGGCGATGGTGATCCTGGGGCGGAGGAGCTTCCCAGGACGGGGGTGGTGCTTCTGTGGTGGGCGCATCCTGCTTCGGAAACTCTAGAGTTGTTGACTAGGCCTCCCGGGCTGGTTGATCGACGTTCTGGGGACATGCGGGAGGCGACGCGCCAGTAGCCTCCGTGGTCGGCGGCCCGGAGGGGGGGACGACGATGGCGCGGGTGCGCCCGGGGGGCAGCCAAGGCGGCGTTCGCTCCGCCCTGGAGCGCTTCGCGCCTTTGGGTCGCCAGACTTGCGCCCTAGGGACAACGCCCGCTGGGCCAATCGTGGCCGGCGGCGCCTCCACGGGGCGCCGGCCTGTCCTGCGATCCTGGGCGGCGGCGGCGCTGGAGGCGCGCAAAGGGGGGGGGTGTGGCGGCGCCCCCGCTGGACAGGGCGCCCACCGCATGCAAACGCCGTCGGCTCGAGGGGGAGCTTCACTCGGCAGCGCGGAGGCTGGTGTCTGCTGGAGACTACCTCGACGTAGGTGCGACCCCGGCCTATGGGCTGGCCGCACGAACTCCCCAGCGTGGCCACCGCTGGTGGTCGCGCCGTCGCCGCCTAGCGTCCCACGAGTGCCGGTGAAACTGTACTGCCGGGGCCCCAAGCCGAAGTGGCGGATGATGACCTCGTCCGACTGCAGGCCGGCAGCCGCGGTGATGGCCGCGCGGACGTCCTCGATTGGGATGTCGGAAGAGCCGCAGCGTGTCTGGACAACCACGGAGAAGCTCAGGCTCGCCTCCTCGCTGACGATGCTGGCGTCCCGCTTGACCTATTTCTCTAGCATTTCATTGCTCCACATCATCCGCTGACATCATCTGGTACATTAATCTGCGTCCCCAGCCAGCCAGCATTCATTTTAATCCGGATGAAAACTCATGCGACGCTATATGGCGCAATCACCCTCCACCTGTTTTCATGCTACCCCACTAACCCATGTCCCGTAGTCTCCCACGAAAACAAATGTACTATAAAGAATTAATTATTGTGGGATCCCAGCAGTCACCAAATCCCACCCTATCACTTCAAACGTGCAAATTATTAAACACAGGTGAGCCTGTCCCTGGATGCGGCCGCTCCCCCACTAGGCCACACCAAAACGCGGTTCTTCTCCATGGTCGTGTATGCCTGGCCCTGCCGTTGTTCCAGTGCTATTTGGTTCAGTGATGCCGTGCCCACATCAACACTGACCATGGCTGGGAAAGAGTTGATCCATATGACTACGCGGCACGCAAGCAACGATGAGTACACCGCACCGGTGGCCTACTGAGGACATGGACACGAAGCTTACCCAGGTAGAACATGTAGCGTGATCATCCCTTTAAATGTTTTTCATTTCTTCTAATTACTCTTAGCTTGCTTTTGTGCATTCCAAATGATATTCTATGGAGCACTTGCTTTTCTCATGCAAAGTCTTTTATTTTCTATTCTCATGTAAAAAGTAGGAAGTAGTTAAGAAATTCCCACAGCAATGTACGGGGAATCACCTAGTTAAACCAAAGTTGGTACACACAGCAGACAAGCACAAAACAGAGAACGCAGAGCAAGTCGTACTTGCCCAGCCCAGGTAATGGAATCCAGGATTTCCAGGTTTCATGACACTATTAGTATTTCAGCACTCAATACTCTAAACCAGAAGCAATATGCACGTATTTTATTATGAGAAGTGGGATTTGGATTACAGGGAGCTAGCGGATAGGGTTAACGAGGAGTTCCCCTGGCCACCGAGAGCAGTTCTAATCAAACAATTACAATAAGTACTAAGCGACTAATTAACAGCCGGTGTGCTGCCGCGCTCACAACAGCACCAGCAGGCTGCTCAGCGACGTGTAGCCCGCCATGTTCCACTCATTAGCTTCTTGCACGATGGCACTCAGGAGGCGGAGTGGTTGGGTAGTCGTTCCGTTCAAGGACCTAGCGTTCCGCTCCTTCCACAGTGACCAACCGATCAGCAAGAAGAGTGAATCAAAAGCTTCCGCACACGCAGCCACCAGACGAAGATACAGTCACCCTGGTTCGGCATTAGTGGACTCAGATGTAGCTTGACCAGGAACGCCGCCCACAGTTCTCTAGAATATACGCATCCAAGGAAGAGGTGATCGATGGTCTCCGAAGACTGATCGCAGAGGGCGTAGGCGTCGGAGTCCTGCAAGCCATGGTTGAAACGCCGTTGCACCATCCAGCAGCGACCATGAAGCGCAAGCCAGAAGAAGTGATTAACCTTCTGCGGCGCTCTGACCTTCCAAAGCTGCTTAGCCCCCAGAGGCCTGGAGGAGCCGACGGACATGGAGCAGTACGCGGATGCCGCTGAGTACTTGCCATCAGCACTCCAGGGCCAGCAGATGGAATCTAGCAACTGTTGTCGAGCTGTACATCCTCCGTAAGTTCCTAGACATGGAGGTAGTCGAGGATCACAAGTACAGATAATCCACCGTCAATGTCTCGAACCCATGCGCGTAAATGTAGCGCACTAGCACTTCGGCCACAGTCTTGCGATGTACACGACTCTTGATCGCCGAGAACAGATGCGGCACCGTATCTTTGAGGCAAGTTGTCCCTAACCAGGGGTCAAGCCAGAATAAGGCCACCGCGCCATCCCCGATGTTCCATCTCGCGCCAGCCCTGAAAATGGCATCCACCATAGCTTCATGTTTTTCAAATAGAGCGTTCCACTCCGGTCGAGCCAAACGCTGCTTCCAAAGCCACCGCACCCTGAAAGCATATTCCATCCGTCTGAGGTGAACGATCCCTAGGCCTCCGAGCTCTCTGGGGCGACAGACAATGGTCCATGCCACCCTACACCGACCACCTGAGACCGTCTCTTTTCCTGACCAAAGGAATGCCCGCCGACGACGGTTGATCTGGTTTCATTCGGTGAAATAGCTAGAGGCCTCTGGTCTGAAAAATATCGTTCCCCATAATTTTTTATTTCATTTTGTATCTTTATACTCATTATATTATAATATGAATTAGATATTTCATAATGTAATTATGTACTGTTCATATTTTGGTATTTTAAAGTGCGCAAACACTGCATAAACGAATTGTGTGCTCTGTTGTAATACATGGATATGTTTGCTATGTTTGTTAGTTCTATATAAACGAGAAATCATGGATCAAGCTTCCCAGGTTTTAAGCACACGGGCCATGCCAAATGACAGCCAAGCTATAGGAGCGGAGGCATACTTGCATAAGCACAGTGGGCATTACTATGTATAAGAAACAACTCAGAGTAATTCATCAGGGGCATTTTTTTACTGTACTCCGGTTACTGATTTTTATGATAGAGATGGAACTATTATTAATTAAAATAATCCTAAAAAGAGAAGGGGGAGAAAGGATACCAGCAAAAAAAATGGAGGACTCATCAGGTGTTCTATTGCTGCTGCTCATACTCCTTAAAGGTGCAATCGTGGGTTCATGACATATGTCCATGCACAAGCTTCTAAGAAGGCTCGTACTCTTATATGTTCATGCGTAATATTTGGGTGATCGTCGAGACCATGACATCGTACTTATTTTTAGATAACGAAAAGAGTTAGTTTCAGACTTCTTTAGATAAGAAGCATGGGACCAAAGCTTGGCGTTCTAGTTTTACCAAACTAGATAGGGAGCTTGATTGCTGGCTACTAATATTTGTCATATCAAAGATTTGGTAAGCCAAAACTTGAATAAAAAAGTATATTAAAGATTCCAAATGTAAGAAGTTGGTAAATTTTGATAGCCAACCAAATACTAGTCTAAATCATGGCTTGCCAAATCTTTGGTGTGATAAATCTCGATAGCCAACCAATCAGATCCATAGTAACCGAATTGTAAATGATTTTACCAAATTTATATACCCAGTTCCGCCATCGAACCTTAGGGCAAGTACATTGGTGTTGTCTAGTAAGCGGTCTTATGTGATGCCACGTAATTCTAAGACGACATAATAGACAATATGTACAATGGTTATTTTTTCAGTTGTCTCGTAGTAATTCATAATTTCATGATTTGTGCTAAAATAAAGGAAAGGTTTATGAGTTGCATGGCAACAACTATTCATACAATGGTATAATCGTTGTCTCATAGTCCTAAGTTTTAACTCATGAGGTGGTTGTTTCACGAAACAACGACCTCTTTCTCTCTCCTCTCTCTCTTTCTTCCACATCAGCAAAAATCCTACGTGGCACTGCATGAGACAGAGTACGAGACCGCTGATGTGTAGCAATGTACTTGCCCTTAGGTACCAGAGCGACGGGAATCATTGTTACCGTTACCGACAATTATCCCGTAGCATTGGCGGGTTTTTTTGTTCCTGATTTTTCTTTTGCTCTTTTCTTTTTTTTTTTTTTCTTTTTGGGGGAAGCTCTTTTCTTTTTTGATGAGCATTTTGTTTCCCGCTGCTCTGAAGCTGGGCCGGCCCAAATTGAGTTACTTTTTGATGAGCATTTTGTGACTTGAACAGTAACGGGTCTCGGATGTACAGTGACGGGGCGATGAACAGTATCGGGTTACACTGTCGATGAACAGTGCGAATGAGTCTTGAATGTGGACCCGTTACTATTTGGTATTTCCCAGGCCCAAATAGATGATATTAACGCAATATCCGTCACTATTGGTTCAGCGTTCAATTCTGGCCGGAGTCAGGCCTCGACGCCTCCCTAGCGCCGGCCTTGGATTACTGGCGTCAGGCCTCGCGCCTCGTGGATTACGCGCGGCCGTGGTGGAGATGCCGACGACAACGGCAGAGGAAGGGGAGGGAGAGGTGACAGGCACCGCAGCAATTTCTTCTTCGTCGGCCCTGACGAGCACTAGCATAGGCGTCACGGCTGATTCTTCTCACAATACACTGGTCACGGGTCAGTAAAATTTTGATTTGTTGCAGAAAATGAGGGCAAAAATGGATTCCTCACTACTTGAAATTACAGGCTGTCTATCGTTTTGTGCCTTGATCATTTGAATTATATATGGATTATTATGGAATATAAAAGTTCGTCATATGCAATTTTCATGTGAGGTGACCACATTCAATCGTTTCCATCCAGGATATAGGTGTCCGTGTGTGAGCCTTGTTCTTTTGGGTTATGTTTAGGCTGAGGTGCTGGGTTTGTTTTTTATTTTTATTTTTTTTAATGAGTGACAAGATGTTTAAACCCTGACTCGTGTTTTTTTTCGAAATCGTTCGCTGCACGTTTTGCATTAAGCGAGGAGGGGAAAGCGTTCATGTAACAATACAGAGGTGTCGTGCCACGGTGAGGTGCCAAGGACGGTGCACTCGGACACTAGACATGTAACGCCGGCTTAAACGGCGGAGCTGGTCGTTGTACTTAAAGGGGAAACTGAAGTTGCGATGGGTGAGCTAAGCGTATGTCTGTTACGGCTGTCCAGCCACTACGAGGAGCAGCAAAAGACACTTGAACCCGGTGCGGACACGGGCGTGAATCTTGTCAGCGACTGCGGAGAGGACCTGGGCGGTGGACCTGGATACGCCGTCGAACATTCTGCGATTACGTTCCTTCCAGATGATCCAGGTGACGAGGAGGACAAGGGAGTCAAATGGCCATTTGAGACCCACCGGGAGCTGGAGACAGGCAGACAGCCACCAGGTCTCCAGACCGGCATCCAGGCCTGGAGCCAAGTGAGGGAGGCCAGCGTAGGTTAGGAGCCGTGCCCAGATCTCGCGAGTGAAGGCATAGGTGATCAGAAGGTGATCGGCGGTTTCTAGCTCTTGGTCGCAGAGTGCACAGCTGTCATCCTGCTGCAGGCCATGGCGTCGGTGGCGGTTGGCCGTCCACAAACGACCATGCATGGCGAGCCAGAAGAACTTGATCTTTGGCGGAACCGCTGCCCTCCAGAGCGGCTTGGTGCCTAGCAATGGGATCCTGCCAATGAAGAATGCTCGGTATGCCGAGGAAGCCGAGTATTTGCCATCCATGGACCACTTCCAGACGAAGCGGTCGGGTATTCCCGGTTGAAGCTCGATCGTCTCCAACGTGTGCCAAAGGGCAATGTATTCGACAAGCACCACCGCCATCGGGGCACCCATGATATCCCGAACCCAACGGCGACCCACCAGAGCGTCATGGACGTTGCGGCCGCGGCGTCGCCGGGAGATCGCCCCATAGAGGTTAGGAGCCGATCAACAAATGGGACCGTTTGGCAACCACGAGTTGGTCCAGAAGCGCGTCGAGCAACCGTCACCGATGACCACAGAGATCGATGCCTGGAACATCTGCTCGACCGCGCGCTCAGGTTTCTGTGGTAGTGCTAACCAGGCCGAGTCCAGACGTGAGCGGCGCAGCCATTCCCAGCGTAAGCGTAGCGCAAACCCAAAGAACCTCAGGTCTAGGAGGCCGAGTCCGCCCATGTCCCTAGGGGGCACAGACGACCGGCCAGGCAACCTTGCATTTTCCCCAGACATTATCTCCCTGCCAGCCTAGAGGAAAGCCCGGCGGCGCTTATCAATTTCGTCGATAGCCCAAGATGATAGGCTGCAGCAGATGGCAACGAGAATGGCGGACAAGGTGGTTTGAGAAAGCGTCGCACGACCCATGGCCGTGAGGAGGCCCGCCTTCCATGTCGGTATCCTAGCAGCAACTCTATCAATGATTGCCTGCTCGTGTCCATGGCCGAGCTTGGTGAGCGACAGCGGGGTGCCCAGGTATTTGGTAGGGGAAGTCGATGACCGAGCAGGGGAACACCGAGAGCACCTCCTAGATTGCGTCGGTGGAGCAGCGGATCGGCATGATCGCACATTTGGCCAGGTTGCAAGACAGCCCAGAGGCCCCGGCGAAGAGGTCAAGGATGTGCCTGATACAGGAGAAGTCGTGGCGTGAGGGTACCAGGAAGATGACGAGGTCATCCGCATAGACCGAGGCTGCGTTGCTTGATCATGTTGCCCGGCAATGGCGTGAGCTCCTGTTGTCGGTCAGCCTCGGATATGAGAGCGTTGAGGACGTCCATGACTAGGATGAAGAGGAGCGGCGAGAGGGGGTTACCCTGGCGCAGCCCACAAGCATGGTGGATGCGGCAGCCCGGCCGGCCATTGATGAGCACTCTGGTGCTTGCTGTGCCCAGAAGGGCGGACAGCCAATCACGCCACCTAAGAGGGAACCCCAGGTGCTCAAGAACCTCGTGGAGGAAAGGCCATGCCATGGAGTCAAATGCCTTAGCCAGATCCACCTTCAGGAGAACGGTGGGGTGTTGTCGAGCGTGGAGCCATCTGCAAGTGAGCTACACAGTACAAAAGTTCTCGTGTATCTGGTGTCCCTTGATGAAAGCCGACTGGTTGCTGCAGACAAGGCGTGGCATGAACGGCGCTAGATGAAGAGTGAGGCCCTTGGCGATGAGCTTGCCGACCGAGTGAATCAAACTGATCGGTCGATAGTCCCGAGACCTTCCGGCGATTCCGTCTTGTGTAGGAGAACCATGGTAGCTTCGTTGATATGGTTGAGACTATGAAAGTCAAGTTCCTAGAAGGCTTGGAAGACACGCACCACATCCGGCCCAACAACCGGCCAAGCTGTCTTGAAGAAGGCTCCGGAGAACCCATTGGGCCCTGGGGCCCTATCCGACGGCGTCTGGCGAATGACCTGTTCCACCTCCTCTGCAGTGAAAGGTGCGACAAGCTCGTCAAGCACAAGCCACGGCAGTCCCTAGCTGGTCGAGGTCTAGGCGGTGCTTGCGTTGGAATGGCATCCCAATGAGACCATTGTAGAAGTCGAAGACGACGCCAGCCTTGGCCTCCTCCTCCATGAACGTTTGTCCGTTATGCGAGATGGCCAGCAGGTAGTTTTTTCATCGCCGATGACAGGCCTGCAGATGGAAGTACCTTCTGCAAGCATCGCCTTCCCTGAGGTTGCAGGAACGTGCACATTGCCGTGTCATTGTGCGCTCCAGGGACGCCAAGCCCAGAATGTTGGCTTTGAGGTCGTGCCGTAGTTCTAGTTCCCAGCTAAGCTCATATACAACTATCCACGCCACCGCCAAGTGCAACTTGATGTCGTCGACGCACGAAGCGCGCCAGCTCTGCAGAGCCCGCACGAGAGTGCGTAGCTTGGTATCCATGGTACGACACGCATCGGTGTCAGCCACAAGTGTGTTCCAGACCGTGGTGACCATGTCAATGAAACCCTTGATCTTGGTCCAGTAGTTCTTGAAGCGAAAATGGGTACCGCCCAAGGTTCAGTGTGTTGAGTACCAAAAGCAATGGAGCATAGTCGGAGCAGTCAGAGGAGAGGCAATGCAGCTGGTGACACGGGTGCTGCTATTGCCATTCAACCGTGGAGAACGCCCTGTCCAGGCGCTCGAGCGTGGGTCTATTTCGCCCATTAGACCAGGTGAAGAACCGACCTAACAAGTGCAGCTCAAAAAGCCGCAGATCGTCAATGAGACCCTAGAAGCATCGCATGATGCCGCGGTGCAGCCTCTAAGAGTTTTTGTCGGCAGCCATGTAGATCATGTTGAAATCGCCGCACAGCAGCCATGCACCCGTGCACCTCGCATGGATGCCCCTTAGTTCCTGAAGGAAGGTAGCCTTATCTCCATCATCAGTAGGGCCGTAGACGTTCGTGAGCCACCAAGGGCCCCCCTGCCCGTTTAGCGGCATGAAGGATAGGGTGATAGAGAACCGTCATATGGATACCGGGAGGCAACCCAGAGGTCCCGCCTCCAGGCGACAACAGCACCCCTCGCCATGCCAATGGCCGGGAGGAAGGCGTAATCAAAGTTTAAACCCTGACTCGATGCAGTGCAAATAGATTGGGGACACAATCCTGCGAACACAAGGTTGACATGTACCCTTGTGATTCAGTTTTGGTGATGAGTGATTGATTCAACCGCTAGCATCCCGGATGGGATTTCACTGATGGTGGTGAAAGCCACGAGTTCCACATGTGCCTTGGCTTGTGTTGTGTAGGTGTCGAGCATGGAGGCGGTGGTCGACGGCGAGGTGAAGGTCAAGTGATGGCGGGCCGCGCCGAATGGACCGGGAGCGGTGAAAGGGTGGACGCATCCAGAGTCTTGGGCCGAGGGACCCGAATCGCCGGGGCGGGATCGCGTTGCGGCACTTGGCCGACAAGTGCAAGGACATGGGCCGGTTTGTTGGTTTGGGCCTCAAAACCAACGGTGGCGGGTTTCTGGGTTTCGCCACAAAACCTTGGCGGAGGTCCCGAGGCGGACGGACGGCACGTGGTGGCATCGGGGAGTTCGCGTCGAGGCGAAGCTACCGGTGAGAAGGCGCGGTGGCCATTGGATCAAAATATCTGTCCGGCTCGGTGGAGTTGTACTATAATGTCCTTGGGCTAGGTAGTACGCTCGGTGTCATATAAGGGCAAAACTGGAAAAATAAAATAAACCCGGTCAATAAGTAAGGTGGAGGGAGCCCCATCTCCCTCACCTCCTCCATTTGCATTTCCTTCATCCTTTTCTAGGGTTTCTTTCTCTAGTTGCTTGTGAGTGAGAGAGGGGTCCACTAATCCATGTATTAATGTAAGAACCAAGTTACCCAAGGGAAAGGAGGTCCCGAATCCTCCTTGTGTCCTCCGGGATTCGAAATTGATGTGAGCTCATTCGTATTCTAGGTCTCTCTCCCGTTTTTCTTTTTCTGCTATTTTCGGGTGATTTTCTTGGGAATTTCGTGCTTGGTTTTTGGCTGCGATTTTGATGCGGATTCTTGGGGGAAATCAGTGCTAGGACATGTGAGGAGAAGTTCCAATCACTGATTTGTTGAATCCCCTCACGAGCATCTCGATTTCATGACTTTCTCAAAAATCGTCCCCTCCTAGGCTTTCTCGGGATTTTCTGATTTTAATCGTGAAGTCTTGATTTTTGGGTGTGGTTTGTATTTAAGATGGATATCTCATGACCCTGAAAAGCCACGCTCAAAATCTTGTCTTGGTTGATTTTATTTTGGTCAAGTTCTACTGATGTCTGTGCTCGCCTTTCCTTCTGTTCGCAGCACTCGTGCGGTTCTGTTCGTGAGTTTGGACCGGACGCTGCTCCCTTGCCACCGGACTGTCCGATCCCAGGGTCAGTCTGATTTCATTGCCTCGCTTGTTCTTGGACCGGACGCCGCTCTTGAGTCCGGTGCAACGCAGCTGTTCTCTGCTTGCCTCTTATCTCTGATTTCGTGTGAGCAGCAACAGCATTGACTCCACAGTGCAAGAAGCGGCAGGACAGCAACAGCTTTTCTCCATCAGTTCTCTCTCTGCCATCATTTGCTTTGCATTTGGGAACCTGTGCTTGTTGCCGTGAATTGGAAATTGAAAGCAACTAGTACGTACCAGTATTCAACAGCAAGAACAGGTGCTCACGTGATTTGCCAGTTCGGTTTCCTCCAAACTTCAACAGCAAGAACAGGTGCTCAAATATAAGTGATTTGCAAAAGATTTTGGAGATGTCGTTTTCAAAAGCAACAGTTTTGTTTTTTCAAGGTGTTTGGATTATTTAAATATTCTTTAGCCAGTCATTGCTTGATTAACTTAATCACTTTATGATTGAAGTGCTCACGGTGTCTTGTATTTTGAGTGCTGCTGTTTTCAACTGCTCCGAATTTTTGACTTATTTTTAGGTGAGGTATTTTGTGTCCGTTCAAATTTCAACTCACGACTCATCTGTTTTGTGGTGCTCCGCTGTGTTCTTAGGGAACATCCACCCTTGTCGTAGGGTCGAGAGCATCACGTCATTTGCGTTTTGTGGTTGGAAGTGAATCTGGGACAGTGGCCGAAAAAGTTTTTGAAAGAAATTTTACGGCTCCCATTCACCCCCCTCTGGTCGCCGTTTTCGGTCCTTCAAATCCTTTGGATCAATCAATCCCCATTGCCCATGGGGATTGGAGGTGATTGAACCTATCTAAAAAAAAATACTATTATGATATAATTATTATGTGATATACTGTACAAATACGGTTTACCTATATGGTCCTCCCTACCACTGTGTATACATATATTGTGTTATAGAAAATAAACAAAGAGACAACACATAGAGATAATTGTTTTATTAGTTGTAGTTATCAGGCAAGGGCTACTAATTAATGGTTATGCCTTCAAGGGTTCTAGGGTTTCAAGTTTCATTGCCTGGTATTTGGAAAGCAGGAAGGACCAGCAATAGAGACAAGCGAACCGTAAATTTACCTACCCGTTTCATTGGCTTCTGTTGTCATAGTTTAAAAGTCAGCCATTTATTTCTTAAACCGCTAGGCCCGCTTTGTGCAACAATCAGTGACCTATTAAGTAATAATAGCCAGTCTACATCAAGGCAAGCTCATCTCAACTTATAAAACTGCAACTGGACAGCTGGTCTATTAAGTATGTTTTCTAGGTACTGGGGAAAAAATAGAATAGTAATGGAGCAGTTACCCAAATATTTTGCTAATGTGCTTCCCTCAGATCCCTTTGCTGTTTGAGTCTTGCGTCTCATTCAATCGTGGTCCAGTCCACAGCTCCTCGTCAATATCAAGGCCAGCTCATCTCAACTTAGAAAACTGCAAATGTTCCCTTAAGTACTATATGTTTTGCGTACACAGAGAAAACAGATAAATAACTGCTGTATTACTAGATAAGATTAGTTGACGGGCTGCTTGAGTCTCGCGTCTCTTGCAGTAAGCAGTCAGCCTTCCAGAGTCCAGACAACCATTCCGGCGATCTTGTGTTCCTCGTTGACACCAGCTCTGGCAACTCTGCTCCCTGCGCCCTTGATTTGTTTGCTGTTTGTAACACCTCAGACTCCACTCTTCGTTTATTGTATCAAATTGTTAGCTATTTTCCAGTGTTCATGGCGTTGCATCTGTGACCCATGCGAATGTGAGGTAATCACCTAATCGGTTTATCTTCTAGTTTCTATCAGTTTCACTAATTTATCCCATATTTTTCGGTTCCAGGTTTCTGAAGCACCTCATTCATACACGACCAAGAAAAAACAGTTTTGTTCCTGCTTCCCGTACATCATCCATCCATCTGTTCATTTTGTTCTTGTTTGATCCATTGTCTTGTTTTTGTTCGTCTCCAGAAACACCCACACCCTACATCTTGTAATTTTTTCATTTCTTCCCTACCAGCCAAGAATAAAATAGCTAGAAAATACAAAAAAAAATTGTCTTTAGCCTTTCCTTGTTCCCCATCGTTTGCCTATTTTAGGTCCCTGCAAAACCGAAACATTTTGTGCCAATGCCAATTCACTTTGTCCATTTCATCTGGTAACACGCATCCAAGATCCCATCACTCACAAAAGAAAGGAAAGACAAGCCACTGCATGGCGCTCTTGGCACTCACTGGCTTAAGATGGGCAGTATCGCCAATCATCACTCATCAGCAAGATCTTCGCCAGTGCTTCAGCTTACCTCAGCGTGGACATGGTGCGTGAGCTCCAAAAACTAGAAGCCACTGTCCTGCCACAATTTGACCTGGTGATTCAACTGGCCGATAAGAGCCCCCACAGGGGCAAGCTGGAGGCATGGCTCCGGCGGCTCAAAGAAGCCTTCTACGATGCTGAAGACCTGTTGGACGAGCATGAGTACAACCTCCTCAAGCGCAAGGCCAAGAGCGATCCATTGGTAGGAGAGGATGAAACCTCCTCCATTGCATCGACCATCCTGAAGCCACTTCGTGCCGCTAAAAGTAGGGCACGCAACTTGCTCCCTGAAAACAGAAAGCTCATTAGCAAGATGAATGAGCTCAAGGCTATCCTGACGGAAGCCAAGGAGCTTCATGATCTTCTTGGTATACCACCAGCAAATCTTGCAGCTGTAGGGTGGCCAGCAGTACCAGCAACCACTGTTCCTTCGACCACAGTTACATCACTTTCCACTTCAAAGGTTTTTGGTCGTGATAGGGATCGTGATCGTATAGTAGATTTTCTTCTCAGCAAGACAACAACTGATGAGGAAAGTTCAACTAAGTACTCGGGTTTGGCCATTGTTGGAGCGGGAGGAATGGGTAAATCCACCTTAGCGCAGTATGTCTACAATGACAAGAGGATAGAACAAGGCTTTGATGTCAGGATGTGGGTCTGCGTCTCACGCAAACTTGATGTCCGGCGTCACACAAGGGAGATTATTGAGTCCGCGACAAAGGGGAAGTGCCGACATGTTGATAATCTTGATACTCTCCAGTGCAAATTGCGTGACATACTGCAGAAGTCACAGAAATTTCTACTTGTCTTGGATGATATTTGGTTTGAAAAATCTGACAGTGAGACAGAGTGGTTTCAACTCCTAGATCCATTAGTCTCCAAACAGTCAGGAAGCAAAGTTTTGGTGACTTCTCGACGTGAAACACTTCCGGCTGTTATTCACTGTGAACTAGAACAAGTTGTTCATTTGGAAAACATGGACGATGCTGAGTTCTTGGCACTCTTCAAACACCATGCTTTCTCTGGAGTAAAAATTGGAGACCCGCTTTTGCGCTGTAAGCTGGAACATACTGCAAAGGAGATTGCTAAAAGTCTTGGACAATGTCCTTTGGCAGCAAAAGTTCTGGGTTCCCGATTAAGCACAAAAAAAGATATTACTGGATGGAATGATGCTCTAAAGCTCATGGATTTAAGTGAGCCCTTCATGGCACTGTTGTGGAGTTATGAGAAGTTAGATCCACATCTGCAGAGGTGCTTCTTATATTGCAGCTTATTTCCGAAAGGTCATAGATATGAACCTGATGAGTTGGTTCACCTTTGGGTGGCAGAAGGCTTTGTTGATTCATGCAGTTTGAGTAGGAGGACAATGGAAGATGTTGGGATGGATTACTTCAATGAGATGGTCTCTGGATCTTTCTTTCAATTGATTTCTCAAACAGATTTTTATTCGTACTATATCATGCATGATATCCTTAATGATTTGGCCGGGTCACCCTCTAGAGAAGACTGCTTCAGATTGGAAGATGATAATGTGACAGAAGTTCAGGCTCCGTCTACTCCGCTTGGAACTGCGCCCGAATCGAGAGAGGCTTAGCGAACTCGGAGCTCTCCCCGCCGGTGGCCACTCCGGCCCCGGTGTCCACCTAGCCCCCCCGCCGACCACCCCCTGGTCCCGGCGCCCACCCCCCCCCCCCCCCCCGTCTCATTCGCCCGGCAATGGAGCGTGGTTCTCCCTCCCGTAGGTCCTCCCGCAGGTCCTAGGCGGATGAGGTTGAGAACGAAGAGGCCTTGCTCGGTCGGTGTCTCCACCGGGGCTGAACCTGATGCCCCCCCTTTCTTTGGCTACACCGCCCCGGCCAGATCTGGGGATGCCATGGGTGGCGGTAGGATCTCCTTCACCGACTCCGGGCGTCCCTAGACTCGAGCCCCCCTCTCCCGCCCACAGGGGCAGGGGGAAGGCTGTGGTCGGCGGTGGCCATCGCCGTCGCGCTCGTTGTCGCAAGCGTCGCACCCGCCCGGCGGGTTTCATGGCGGCGGCTCGCCTCCCGTCAACGGTGGGGGCCCAGCCGTCTCACCGTCCCGGAGGTCCGCACACCGCCGGCGCACCCGCCCGGGTTGTCTTCACCCCCGACGCGGGCGGTTTCCGTCTGCTTGCGCGAGCCGAGGCGCTGGCGTCGGCGTATGGAGCCTAGGCCACCCTTGCCGGTGCCCGAGGACCTCGTTGGTCTTTGCGTCAACTGCTTCGCGGACGACCACACCAATGCGGTATGCCCCAACCCGTCCAGTGCCGAGGCTGCGGGGGTGAGGGGCACCGGGCCGCAGTGCCCCTTCCCGCGGCTGACGTTGGGAGCCAAGTGGGGCCGTTCCCCGTTGCTGGGCGGCGGGGAGGTCGTGGCAGGCCGAGGCGTCGTTCTTCTGTTGAGAGGTTGCGGCCGGCCTCCGACCACACCGTCTCTAGCCGCTCGGTCTCTACGGGTAGGTCACCGTCGGTTCCTCGCTGTTGTGCCCCGCCTAGCCACGAGGCTGGGGCATTGAGTGAGCCCTCTTACGCGCGGGCTGTCGGGCGGGTGGATGGCGCGCCCGTGTGCCGGCGGCGGGGTTCAGTCTGGCCCGTCGCTGGACGCGTGTGCCGGCGCCTCCCCGGATGGCCCTCGCCTACCGGAGGATCTTGTTCACGTGCCGACCGTCGCCGTTGGCCTTCCGAGGAAGATCGTCCCTACGTCGAGCTCATGGTGATTCCTCGTTCTGAGGTGCAGGCTTCGGAGGACGCGCTTTCCCTTACCTTGGTGGCTATGGTGGCCGGCACCCGGCCACCGGTCTCTCCGGCGATGGTGAGGCAGCACCTGTGGGAGGACTTCGGGATTCCTGACGCCGAGATGTCGGTCCTGCGTCATGCCCCGCAAGACTTTATCGTCCGCTTCTCTCGAAGTGAAGATCTCGAGCGGTTGCTTCATGCACCCATGAACCCGGTGGGGGCTCCTTTCCGCCTCAACTGGAGCAGGTGGTCGTGTTTTCTCAACGCCTCTAGGGGCGCGTTCACCTTCCGCGTGCTCATCGGCATCCGCAACGTCCCGGTGCACGCTCGTTCAGCGGTGGTAATCCAGCGCATCTTGGGCTCCTCCTGCGCTCAGCCGGTGCTGGCTACGGTGGAGGATGACGGTGTGGATGGTGAAGACGGCAGAGAGTTCTTCATGGCGGCTTGGTGCGTGCACCCCACACTTGTGTCGGAGCAAAAGATAGTTGTCATCCCCGAGCCGCGCCCGCCTCATGACCCACATGGCTGCCTCTTCCTTAGGGAGAAAGAGATCATTCACCCCAACCTGCCCACTCTCCGCTACCTGGCGCGTCTGCGGATCATTGAGTTCCAGGACTGGGACGCGGCACCTTCCTCCTCCGATGACGATGACTTCTACGGGGATGACGGTGGCGTGGATGGTCGTGATGACCCGTGGCCAGGTTTTGTCCAGCTGGGTTCTATTCGCCCTCCCACCTTTCGTCACCGGGGCATGTCTGGGCTACCCGCGGTCGGTATGGGCGCGGGGGCCGCTTTCCGGCCGCGAAGGAACGGTGGCCGGGATTTGGCTCCGGCGGCGGATGGGGGCGTTGGCGGTCATGACGACTGCTCCGCTACAGCTCAGTTGCTCCTCGAGGGACACGTGTCCCTCGATGGTAGGGCCTGGTCGTGGACAGGCCGACGCTCCTTCGGGTGTGTGGGCCAGGGCTCACACAGCGGGGGGTCACCTCTACAGGAGTTGGGTGGGCGTGGCAGGGGGCAGGCCGTGGCAGCGCACGCCGGTGGCAGCCTTCTGGCAACGTCGGTCTAGCTGGATTCCCCCAGACTACAACATCCCTCGACTCAGACCCCACCTGCCCTGTCTGGTCCCCTCCTGGGGCTCTGTCGCGGGATCCGATGCGGTTCGAGGCGCGGTCGACGGCGTCTACCTTTACGTCCCCAACCGCTGCCAACTTGGCCTCGCCTGACATGGGGCCCTTCCGCCCGGAGCTGTTGCCCACGTTCGGCTCACTGGGCTCTGCTTCTATCCGGGGGATGGGGGCCCAGCGTCAATTCGACTCGCCGGTGAGGATGGCGCCGTTGCTTCGCTCTCCTCCTCGGCCCGATCCGTTGGGCCTGGACTGGGATGTCATGGAGCTTGAGACCGTGACTGTGCTCGAGGAGGCTGGCCTCGCTTCTCGGCAGGGCCTCCTTTTCATCGCTTCGCCAGTTAGTCCACCACCTTCTACCGGTGATGTGGCTCAGGAGATCGCTGCCCGGGTTTGCGTTCCCATGACAACCCCCTCATCCGGGCAGGACCCAGGCCCAGGCACGCCAAGACGCCGATGCAGGTGTGCACCCCACGATGCAGCACACGAATAGCCGCCCGGCCTCGTCGCGGCCAACTCCACGCTGCATTCACAGGGAGTTCTCATGAAACGGCTGGGGGTCGTGCAGGACGAACGCCTGGTTGATGTTGATGACGTCGCAAGGTTCAAGGCGACCTTCGCGGCACCATTGTCGGCTTCCAATCAGGAGGCCTTGCAGATCCTTCTCGCAGATGGTCTTGAGCCCGTTGCCCTGAACCTCGACCTTGATGGTCTTGAGGAGACTGCCCTGTAGCGTGCATCCACTCTCGTGTGCTCCGCAGTCGCTAATTGGTTTCCTTTTATGGCTACACCCCATTGCCTAGTGTGGAACGTGCGTGGCCTGAACGGTCGTGCACGTCGCAATGTTGTGAGAGACTTAATTGTCCAGGAACGCGTTTCTCTCGTGTGTCTCCAGGAGACTAAGCTTGTTGCTTCATGTAACTCTATGATTATTGATACTCTTGGCTCCTTGTTCGCGTATGACTCGGTCCCGACTGTGCACATTTTCGGGGGGAATTCTGTTGGGTTGGCATCTTGATGTATGGTCGGTATCGGATGTAGTCAGGGGCAGGTACTCCCTCTCGGCTCGCGTCGCAGAGGTTGAGCGCCCCGGATCATAGTGGTGGATTACAGTCATGTATGGCCCTCAGCTCGACGCTGAAAAAGCCCTCTTCCTTGAGGAGTTGGTGGCCTTTCGGGCTGACCGGCCTGGCCCTTGGATGTTGTGCGGAGACTTCAATATGATCTATAGAGCGGCGGACAAGAACAATGGTAGATTGGATCGGTTCAACATGCGGGTTCTCGGCTTGATGGATCTTCCCTCAATCTCTCCGCTCAATAGCACAAGCACCCGATTTGCAATGCTCCGTCGATCCCGGCATACCCAGATCATGGGAGGGTGATGCAAACCACTGTCCGTTGTTGCTCACCTTCAACCTCATTCCCTGGGCGGGATTTGGTTTTTCAATCCTTTTGGACCTCCCTGGATGGTTTTTTCTTGCCATTGCTTGGCAGCCAACGTTGCTAAGAACTTCATTGCCTCAAACCCACGGCCGAGCTCTACTGGTTGGAGATGTAAGATAGGGGAGCTCCGGTTAGCTATGGCGCAGGAGGTCGTTCTTCGTTTTGATGAGGCTCGACATGGCGGAGGCAATCTTTCAACACTCCCTCAATCGCTCAATAGCCAGGCAACGCTCTAGGATCCTGTTTATGCGGGAGGGTGATGCAAACACTCGGTTTTTTCAATCTTCAGGCTTGCCATCGATTGCCTCCCCTCGGTGGAGATGTTGAGCTCATCGCAAGGACATTAATCTTTCAACACTTTGGATCACTTGTTTCGGAGGACGGATACTCTGGGGTTGCCGTCCGCGATTTGGCGGATCACTTGTTTTTCGGAGGACGACCTTGCTGACCTGATGACAAGGCACCCGGCCCGGATGGGTTCACACGCCGGTTCTACAAACGGGCCAGGGGCATCATCAAGCATGACGTCCTTCAGGCCTTCAATGCTTTTTAGGGCCATGGACACCCGCAGCCTCAACCTCCTGAATGATGCTTACATGGTTCTGCTCAAGAAGAAGCCACAGGCGCCTGCACTTAACGACTATCGCCCAGTTAGTCTTATCCACAGTGTTGGTAAGCTGGTGACAAAGTGTTTGGCCAACAGGCTTGCGCGGCACCTGGGATCACTAGTTCGGTTCAACCAAAGCGCCTTCATCAAGGGTCGATGCCTACATGACAACTTTAGGATGGTGCAACAGTCTTGCAAGCTGTTGCATGCCCGGCATTCACCCTTCATTCTGCTGAAGATCGACATAGCTAAGGCCTTTGACACTGTCTCCTAGGCCATTCCTACTGGATGTCCTGCGCCACCTTGGTTTCTCCCAGCGCTGGAGAGATTGGGTCGCGGCCATTCTCTCCACCGCTAGCACGCGTGATGCCCAATGGTAGACCTGGGAGGAGGATCTGCCATGCCAGGGGCTTGCGCCAGGGCGACCCGTTATCGCCAATGTTGTTTGTGCTTGCTATGGAGGTGCTGAACCATCTGTTGTGCTGGCTGGACCGAAATGAGTACTTCTCACCGTTGGGTGTTCCGGCAATCAAGTGCCGCACCAACCTATACGCCAATGACCTGGTACTCTTCCTTGCCCCAACTAGGCAGGACTTGCTGGCGCTCAAGGCATCGTTGGAGCTTTTCGGTACAGCCTCAGGCCTGTTCTCAAACCTTGACAAGAGTGTGGCAAACCCCTATCAACTGTTTCCAGGAGGATATCACTCTGATCCGACAAATCCTGTCATGCAAGGTCGAGCAGTTCCCCACAAGATACCTCGGCATACCCCTGTCCATTTACAGGCTCAAACGCTCTGATGAACAGTCACTGGTGGATTCGGTTGCTAGTCGTCTGCCCAAGTGGAAGGTTAACCTGCTCAATTTAGCTGGACGAACAACGCTCGCCTCTTCTACACTGTCAGCGATTCCGGTATATACAGCCATTGCCCTCTGCCTCTCGCCGTGGGCCATCGATTCCATTGACAAGAGACGCAGGGCGTTCGTCTGGTGTGGCTCTGACGTTGTTGTGGGAGGGCGATGTAGGGTGGCTTGGCAGACATGCTGTAGGCCTCGTGAGCTTAGCGGCCTCGGCATCGCGGACCTGCGCCGGGCAGGGGTCGCCCTCAGGGTGCGTTGGGCATGGCTTCAACGGACAGCTCCCGACCGGGCCTGGAGTGCCATGCCGCCCATCACGGAGCGCCGAGTGATCTCCCTGTTCCGGGCCGCAATAGGAGCATCGCTGGGGGATGGCCGTTCCACGTTCTTCTGGACCGATAAGTGGATCGACGGCGCCAGCATTGATTCGTTGGCGCCATCGCTTTTCGCTGCCGTTAATCCTAGGAAGCTGAAGACCCTAGTTGCGGATGCGCTGCCCGCGTCGGCCTGGGCGCGACACATCACTGGCCCCTTCACCATGGCAGTTCTCAATGAGTACATACTCATTTGGGACACGGTCAGTCGTTTTGAGCTCCGGCCGGGAACGCCGGACACCTTCTTCTGGAACCTCACCGCGGACCGTCAGTATTCCTCGGCTTCGGCATATGGAGCCATGTTCCTGGGGGCTTCAACTCCATTGGGGGCCAAGCATATCTGGCGAACATTGGCACCACCGCGGGTCCGGTTCTTTTTCTGGTTGGTCATGCATGATCGCTGCTGGACGGCCGATAGGCGCTTTTGACATGGTTTGCAGGACTCCAACCTCTGCATCTTCTGTGATCAGGAGCCGGAGACGATTCATCATTTGTTGCTGGGTTGCGTTTTCAGCAGGGAGGTATGGGAAGCTTGCCTGGGCAGGCTCCAGCTCAGGCAGTGGGTGGACGTGCGTGCTGAGCACTCGCTCCAATGGTGGCTCTCCACCAGAAAACTCCTCCCCAAACCGCTCCGTAGGGGTTTTGACTCCCTCTTCTTCCTCATTGGATGGTCACTATGGAAGGAGAGAAATGCCAGGACGTTCGAGGACAGATCAGCGTCAACGTCGCAGTTGCTGGTGGTGATCCTGGGGGAGGCCCGGCTTTGGTGTGCGTCGGGGTTCGCCCAGCTCAGGGCGCTCTTGCCTGCCCTGTAGACCGCCTGCGGCTACCTCCCAGTTGCAAATGTGTTTAATGTAATTACAATCACGTGTGCGTGTTTTGGACGGCTGTTATCGGTAATCTTGGGATTACTGGTAGTAGCGGGAATGTACTCTCAAACTTTGCTTCTTCTTAATGAAAAACGTGCCACGGCACGATCGCGAAAAAAAATAATGTGACAGAAATACCATGCACTGTTCGACATCTATCTGTTCGTGTTGAGAGTATGCAAAAGCATAAGGAAATTATCTACAAGCTATGTCATTTGCGCACGGTTATCTGCATCGATCCACTAATGGATCATGCAAATGATATCTTTGATCAGATCCTGCGGAACCTGAAGAAGTTGCGTGTATTGTACTTGTCATTTTACAACAGCAGCAAGTTACCTGAATCGGTTGGTGAGCTGAAGCACCTTCGGTATTTGAATCTCACCAGAACTACAGTTTCTGAATTACCCAGATCATTATGTACCCTTCACCATTTACAGTTACTAGAGTTAAACACAATAGTGGAGAGGTTGCCTGACAAGATTTGCAATTTAAGTAAGTTACGAAATCTGAAATGGTACAAGGACCAAATTCCCAACATAGGCAAGCTTAACTTCACTACAACACATGGAAGTCTTTTCTGTGAAAAAGAAGCAAGGATATGAGTTACGACAGCTGAAGGAATTGAATGAACTTGGTGGCAGTTTGATAGTAGAAAATCTTCAGAATGTCACCGGAAAGGATGAGGCTTTAGAGTCGAAGCTATATCAGAAAAATCGCCTTAAAGAGTTGAGGCTTGTGTGGAGTTGTGATAATGGCTTGGATGCAGACAGTCTTTTACATTTGGATGTTCTAGAAGGTCTGAGACCGCCGCCCCAACTTAGTGGCCTCATAATCGATGGTTACAAATCTGACACATATCCAAGTTGGTTACTTGACGCATCCTATTTTGAGAATTTGAAAAGTCTTATGCTTCATGACTGCAGTTTGTTAGAAGGCTTACCACCTAATATCGAGCTACTTCAGCATTGCACTTGCCTGAATCTTGTAAATGTTCCAAATTTGAAGACATTATCTTATCTTCCAGCAGGCCTTACAGAGTTGTCAATTTATAAGTGCCCCCTTCTTACATGTATCACCAAAAACGAGTTAGAAAAGCATGACTTGAGGGAAGACATCATCAAGACAGGGGACCTGGCCTCTAAACTTGCATTGATGTGGGAGGTGGATTCAGGATCAGGTATTAGGTGAGTACTGTCAGTGGACAACTCATTTTTGAAGCAGTTGATGACACAGATGAATGGTGATATATCTCAACATCTTCAAATTATTGAAAGTGCTCTGGAGGAAGGAGGAGACGAAGTATTGTTGAAAGAAAATATCATCGAGGCATGGCTTTTTTGCCATGAGGAGAGGATAAAAGTCACTTATGGAAAGACCATGGAGCTGCCACTGGTTCTACCATCAGGACTCCATTTACTCTGCCTTTCTTCATGCACTATTACAGAAGAAGCTTTAGCTATTTGCCTTGGTGGCCTCACTTCACTGAGAATTTTAAGATTGGAATATAATATGGCATTATCTGCACTTCCGTCAGAAGAGGTGTTTTAGCATTTGACAGAGCTTAACTCGTTGGAGGTAAAAGGTTGTTGGTGTCTCAGATCAATGGGGGCTTACGTGCTGCTCCATCTCTTTCAACACTTTTTTGTTTTGATTGCCCTTCTTTAGAGCTGTCATGTGGAGCAAATTTATGCCATTGAACCTTGCTTCCATCACTATATGTGGCTGCATTCTTGCAACTGGTTCTTTCATTAATGGCTCGGCAAACCTGAAATTTCTTAGCATTCAAGATTGCAGAAGCTCCCCATCCTTATCGATTGGCCATCTGACCTCCCTTCAATCATTACATCTACAAGGCATCCCCAATCTGTACTTTCTTGAGGGCTTGTCTCCCCTGCAACTTAAGAACGCAAGTTTGGTAGATATTGCAAACCTCACTGCCAAGTGCATCTCATAGTTTCGAGTCCAGGAATCGCTCCGTGTTAGTAGCTCTGTATTGCTCAACCACATGTTTATGGCTGAAGGGTTTACTGTCCCGCAGCATCTTATTCTTCAAGATTGCAAGGAGCCATCAGTTTCATTTGAATAATGCGCAAATCTCTCATCTGTCAAGAACCTGAAAATATGTAACTGCGAAATGGAATGCCTGCGAAATATAAAATCTCTCTCCAATCTGGAGAGGCTTGTGATCGAGGATTGCCCCAACATAACATCTTTACCAGATCTGCCGCTCTCCCTCCAGAGCATAAATATATGGGGCTGTAATGTCTTGAAGAAAAACTGCCGAGAACCTGATGGAGAAAGATGGCCAAAGATTTCGCACATCCGCTGGAAGAGCTTTGACTAATGTTGAACTTGCATCTTTAGGCTTGCCACTTGAAATAAATATAAAGGTAAAGGTTTCACATATTCATTCTCAGATATCTAATTAAGTTCTACATTATTGTTTAGACTAATACTTCATTTTTCATACAGCGCCCTCTTCCCTATGGGCTGGTTGGTCATAAGGGTGGGGAGTGCATCAGACTCGTCACCCTATTCAATCAGAAGCCAATCCATCGCCAGTGCCGTCCCTTTTGTTCGAGTGCACTCTGTCGCCGGTGCCTCCATTCACGACGCCGGTGCCTCCATTCACGACCACCTCACAGTTGCAAGTTTGTTGGTTCCTTTTATCATTTCTCTTTCTGTTATGAAAATGGTTCCCCTACCTATTTTTTTGGTGTTTTATATATAAAGAAGCATGTACAAAGTTACAAGAGATTTACAAGGCAAGCAATGCCCAAAGCAAAAAAGGAGATATACATTATCGGAAATTCTCACACCGCCTAAGAAGACCATCAGCCAGTATTCTTCTTGGCCTTGATACAAACCAAACCAATTTCGTCTCTGAATGCACGTTTCCATTGATCTAGATTGAAACTTTTGATATCAAATATCACTCCATTTCTGATGGTCCAAATTATCTAGTATGCAGTGATAACAAGCTCTCTGAAGATCAGATTATTGAAGGTGTTTCTAGCTCGATAGAGCATGTCTAAAGGTTCAAGGGTTGTGTCCCAGGTGATATTGATCGAATTCCAACAATCTGTACTGAAAGGGCAAGTGAAGATGAGGCTGGAAAGCTTCATCCACAATTAACATTTGTTTTTATATTTGGATCTTAACTTTGCTTCCGTCATTTGTAACTATTCTGTCATGTGCTCTGTATTTTTTTAATGTATTTTTGGAGTTTCAAGCTCCTCGGGATTGTTTCCCCCAAGTATGCCAAGAGGTTTGGTGTCTGCTGTAGTTTGAAGATAAGAGTAGGCATCTGGGTTCCAGTGTCTGGCAATCTAGTTTCTTTTCTGGGCTTTCTGGTTTCGTTTTGTTGTAAAAAAGCTGGACACCTTGGTCTGAGAGAGGCCATGTATGGTTGACATCTTGTAGTTGACTAGGTGGTGTGTCCGTGCGTTACTACGGGACAAAAACTTTTATTCTAAAAACACACGGGATTGCATGATAAGATAACACTATTGTAAAATTAAATGTCATTGCTAAATTGACATTTAATCCTAAAGGGAAAGACCGTGAAAATTAACATAGTTACGGAGATCGGTGTCGTAGCTTGCATACTCTATAATATAGACCTTTCAATGATACATCTAAGATAATATTTTATAGCAGTAGGAAGATATCTCTAATATCTAGTTTTTTCATGTGCCAATAATCCATTAACCATACTATCCTGTATACATGTTTGAGTATATATGTAAATATCCGCACCATGCACATAGTTGATTAGCCATCAAACATTCATGATGAACGCCATGCACAGGTGGTCATAGCTACAAACTTAAATATAATATTTGACTAAATATAAATGCGTTACACGATGTTTTTTTTTGAAATATAAATATAACAAGAAATATATGGCTCAAAATCACATAGAACATAAATATTCATTTTAATGAAGATCACTCCCTATGTCAGACACTAAAATATGATCTTTTCATATACGTATGATTTTCTAGTTGACATGCAGTGTATAGACAATATCTTCGGATAGAGTCCGATAATCAGTTCAAAAATACCTAGGAAGAACATAAAGATGAAGATATTTTAAATTCAAATACCAAGTACCAACTAATTAGGAACAAAAAGATGAAGATGAATATATTTTTTATAGACAACGATTCGTAGTGGCGACTTAGAATATAGCTACTGTTTATAAATTGATTTCTAAGCTGCCTCTGCACACTATTACAGAAAATCTTTTGCATGGCGGTAGGCATTTATTAACCGTGGCGGTTGGCCCAAGCGACCCTCGACTGAGCAACCACCATGGCATGGTGGGCAGCTTAATACAGCCACCAAGATTAATCATTGATTAACCGTAGCGGTTGCCTTAAATCAAGCACCACTGTTAATAGAATAACAGCGACGGTCACCTTAAGACAACTGCCACGGTTAATGGTTACAAATAGAAAATAATTTATAACTTTTTCATATTAAATTAGATAAAGACAAATTTTAATCAAAATTGTAGGTGCCGACAAGATCTACAACTTTGTAGCTGAAAAGTTTTTAAATTAAAACCATTTAGGGTCCCAAAATAATCAGGTAAGTGTGCAGGTTTTGAAATTTGAAATTTAAAATTATCAAATGATCTCGAACGTTGACATGGTCTATACAAAAGTTATAGTATTCAATAAAATCTACAACTTTATAGTTGAAAAGTTTTTAATTTGAAGATGTTTAGAGTCCCAAATATATGTTTGAAAGTTAAAGGTTTTGAAATTTAAATTTTTGATTTTCTAAAAGATCTCTAGTGGCCGGCCTAAGCTACATCTTAGATGTTGACAAGTTTTTTATTTAAAGTATTCTAGAGTTTTAAATATGTGTTGGAAGTTCATATATTTCACTAAAACTCATTTTTTTAATTCTTCAAACTATCTCCAATGGAGATACATCCTATACTAAAGTTATAGTACTTGATAAGATTTAAATTTTTATATTTAAAATTTTTTTTTTAATTTAAGTTTATTTAGTAGCTAAAATATCTAATATAAGATAAGATAGTGTATTATATATAGATATAAATGATTGAGTGGTACAGTAGAGGGACTTAACATGTTGAGTGTGAGGTTACAAGTTCAATTCCCAAAAGTTGTCTAATATTTTTAGATTTTTGGTTTTGGACAATAAGCCAACCACCACGGTTCACCATTAAATTTATGGAAAAAGTCTAAATACTCCCTAACTATCAACACCTGTCTAACCTAGGCTCTGAACTACAAAACCAGGTATTATATACCCTAAACTTTCAAAATCGGCACAAATAATACCCTGGGGCGGTTTTAGAGTGCGGTTTTGCCACGCTGGCAATGGGGATGGCGCGTGTGTGGCTGACTGGTGGGCCCTACCTGTCAGGGTGCCCCCCTCCTTAAATACTTCGCTGCTCCCCTGTTTCTGTCCCCCCCACTCCACCATGGCAGCACGGCCTCGCCAGAGCGCGCCTCGCAGGCTCCGTGGGGAGCCGCTCCCCGCGGTGGCCACGCCGACGCCGAGCAGGTCCGCCACGCCCGCGCGAGCGGGGGAGCCGCTCCATCGCGGCCTCACGGTGTACCGCGCCGCGGGGGACTCGGCCAAGGCCTCGAAGCTTGGTGGCGCGCCCGGCGCCGGGCGCCGACAGGGCAGCGAGGCCATTGGTGCTCTCCTGCCGCGCATGCGTGACGAAGCGTGGCCTTGGGCGGTGCGCCCGCGGTGCTTCGGGCGCGCGGTGGACAAAGGCGACCATGACCTGGGGTGGTGCGGCCGGTGGTGTTCATGCGCGTGGCGGACGGGCGGCGTGGCCAGGCGCGGGGAGGCTGAGGTTGCGCCACGGCGAGATCAGGCCCGCACGGCCCGGGCGTTGCTCCCCCCGGCGGTAAGGCTGCGACGGGCTGCTGCCGCCGCTGCGTCCCGTGAGGCCGAGGCGGAGCTGCTCGCACGCGGGCCCATGAGGGTCACGGCGGAGCTGCTCGCGCGCCCGGTGAGGCCACGACGAGCGGGCGCGCGCTCATGAAGCCATGGCGGAGCTGCTCCCGTGGCGCGCTCACGAGGCCGCGTTGGAGCGGCTCCCCGTGTGCCGTGAGGCCGCGGTGTGGCTCCCCTGTGCGCTCACGTGACGCGGGCGGACCGGCTCACGTGCGGCGAGGTCGCCGCTGCGGAGCCGTTTCCTCAGCGGGCGCCTGCGGGCCACGGCGGAGCGGCTCCGGGCGCTTGCCCGCACGGCCACGTGCGCTTGCGAGGCTACGGTGGACTGGGAGGGGGAGAAACAGGGGAGCGGCAGAGTATTTGAGGGGGGGCGCCCTGATAGGTAGGGCCCACCAGTCAGCCACATACACGCGCCATCCCCCTTGCCTACATGGCAAAACCGCTGACACGTGGCTGCCACCTCAGCAAAACCACCCTTTAAAACCGCCCCAGGGGTTATTTGCACCGGTTTTGAAAGTTTAGGGTGTAGAATACCTGGTTTTGTAGTTTAGAACCTGGGTTAGATAGTTGCTGATAGTTCAGGAGGGTATTTAGACTTTTCTTTAAATTTATCGTAGTAGTGACAGGTTGTTTCGTAAAAAAAAGAAAGAGTAGTGTGTGCGATCAAATTGCTTGTTACATATTATTTGTAGTAGAAATGAAAGAGTAATGTGTGTAGTCACACTAGTGGCTCTGTTCGGCTGCTTGTGCATTGGCTTCTGCATCTTGGCTCCTGGTTAGCTGGTATAAAGGCCATTCGAATGGAGCCACTAGCTCCATGGATAAATATGACACCCAAATATTTTTTAATAAAGGAAATTGAATTCAAAATATTAAGCTCCGCTTTCCGGCAAAGATAATACATGATGCCTAAAGAATTTCTAGAGGATTTAACTTATCCCATGAATTCACATGAAAAATAGAAAAATAAGCTCCTCGTGCTTGTGACAAACAAAGATAAAAGGTAAAATTAATGACTGTGATGCGAACATGTAATCTTTAGTTTTTTAGCAATCCACTTCGTACTACACAGTACACACATTTATACAGTATATATTAGCACAATAATAAATTAAGAAAACACACACAATAAACAAACTACAAGCCATGCACACTCTCGATCTCCTCCTAAAATTACACCACAGCACCGTGCGTGATGATTAACTTATGGAGGACCTTCTCCTCTTGGGCGTGACCATGCTGCGTCGTCTTGCACTGGCGTCCACCGGCTGCGATGCTGCTGCTCGTGTGCTTCGCCGTCCACCCGCCGTTGAACGGGTTGAGCCGGCTCAGCGACTGGGACACGGACCCCAAGAAGCTCGCTTTCTTCGCCGTCCGGGACGGTGACGCCGGCGGCGTCACCCCGCTCCCCTTGCCGTGGTGGTGCATCGCCGTCGACATGAAGGCCCGCATCCGTGCCAGCTCCGCCCCCAGGAAGCTCGCTTTCTTCGCCGTCGTCCGGGCGACGGCGACGGTGGCGTCGACGACTCGCTCCCCTTGCCGGCGTGCTGCATCCCCGACAGGTAGGCCTGCATCCGTGCCAGCTCCAGCCGCAGCGCCTCGTTCTCCCGCGCCAGCGCCGCGTCCGCCATGGCCTGCGCGCGCGCCATCCCGGCGGCCGACGTCGACTGCGTGTCTGACGACACCACGTCAGCGGTCACGGCGGCGGCGTCGGCGCTGCAGAGCTTGAGCTGGTCGTAGTAGAGCGTGCTGAGCACGGCCTGCAGCGGCAGGTGCTTGTTCTGCAACGCGTGGAGGCGCGCCTGGTACGCGAGCTTGAGCGGGTCCATGACGCTGCACACCTTCTCCCGCTGGATCTCGTCCAGCGCCGGGTGCGTCTTGAGGTAGATGTCGACGGCGCGGTACAGGCAGTCGTGCGACGGCCGCGCGTCCTTGGGCACGGCGCCGGCCACGCCGACGAACTTGGAGATGGGCAGCGCCTCCTCCGTCGCGATCTCCGCCGCCACCTCGTCCACGATCCTCGCGACCTTCTCCAGCTTGCCGGCAGTCGTCCTGGCACCGAGCTCCGTCCTGTCCGTCGCGCCGGACATGGACGCCCTCCTGCTCCTCCGTCGCCGCCGCCGTACGCCGCTCGACGAACGCGGTGACCACGCGGCGCACGGTGTCGGTGTTCCGGACGCGCTCCCCGGCCGCGTCCAGCGCGACGCCGAGCAGGTCCTCGGCGGTGGCCTGGTCCAGCACCACCGCGACGCGGAGCTCCAGGTCGTGGCACGCCTTGGCGGACGCCTCGGTGGCGACGGCGGCGTGGAGGAGGCGGCAGAGGAACGCCGCCGGGATGCCCGGCGCGTCGACGTGCGACGGGAGCACGTCAAGGACAGACTCGAGCAGCGCGCGCTGCTCCACGCAGTCACGCGGCCCCGCGAGGACCTCGGCGAGCACGAGCTCCGCGTAGCTCCCTGCCGCGTCGGCGAGCATGGCCGGCTCCGCGCGGCGGCGGCACCGCAGCGCCGTGACCACCTTCCCGAACGCGCGGCGGCGGCAGCGCCGCCAGCTCCACCTTCCACCACCCGGGGGAGATGAACTGGTCGGGAATAGTGCCTCACGGCAGACGCCGAGGGCCATGGCGTCTGCGGCGCAGCGCGGCAAGCCGAGCTCCCTCGGTGGCGGCCCGGAGGTGGTGGTCGTCGGGCACCTCGCAGGACCGGAGCACGGCGACGGCGCCCAGGAGTGTGCAGAGTGCCGACCGCACGAGGAACTCGTCGAGGAACGCCGCGGAGCATGTCGAGGAACGCCGCGGCGCACCGCAGCGCCGCCGCGTTGTGTGGCGTGATCACGAAGTTGGCGCTGTAGCAGTAACGGGCCGCCTTCTCGAATGCATCGGTACCGCCCGGGAGCGATGAGAGGTCCAGCTCGACGACGGTGGCCCTGGGGTCGCCATCGTCATCGTCGCCCTTGCTGCTGGCCGCCGCGATGACCCGGCGGATGTAGCCGCACTTGGGCACCATCACCGCGTGCGTGTACGCACGACAGCAAATTAAAACGGTAATGCTACTGCTAATACGTCCGGAAGCCCAATCTGCGCCGGACAGGTGTCGTCCGCGCGCGCGTCCATTGTCCCCAACCAAAATCGGATACGCACTTCCTTTTCCCACCCAGAACCGCGGTGGCCTACGGGCTTGCATACGCGCCTGCCGCCTGCCTCCCCAGATTCTTGCATGCGCTTTTTATATGTATGTGTGGGCCTTCATGTGCTCATTCTCTTTCCTCAACGAAACAAGTGGCTCTGCTTTTGGTTCCCAACAGTATGAGCAGAAAACTCTCACATCCATCTTCTGCTATCTACTCCTTCCGTCCCAAAAAGAATGACGTTTTAGGTGTTCGTGTCACAAGTTTGACTCGATTTGTAGAAAATACTACAATATTTATATGTCCAAATAAATTTGTTAAAAAACTAGATTTAAAGACCTTTCTGATAATACTAATTATGATACTAACCGATAATATTTATTATTTATAAAAATTATCGGCACTTATTTCTTAAGAAGCGAGAACGACATCCTTTTTAGAACGGAGAGAGTAGCGCCTAGGCCTGCTGCTTGCTGTCCTACACTTCTCTCTCTCTCTCTCTACACCAGGTCAAGCTGCCCATGCTGCATGTTGCATATACCATGGCTACTTACTGATTACATTAGCTAGACCGGCTAGGCCACTGGAGTATATTTTTGTGAGAGGAGCATGGGAACACATTTGCGTGCGCATGGCATCGTGCTCTATAGGTTAGTATTTTTTGAATGTGCTTGCTCTGTCCTAAAATAACTGACATTTTCGTTTCTCGAAAAATAACTTTAACTAAATATATTTTTTTAAAAAATATTATTATATAGTACATAATTAGTATCATCGGAAAGATCTTTAACTCTAGTTTTTAATAAATTTATTTAGAGATATAAATATTGTCCGCACTTCCTATAATTTGAGTCAAACTTGTGGCATAAAAATCTAAAATGACAGTTAATTTGAAATGGAGAGAGTATGTTTTTTATCTTTTTGATGTTGCAAGTGTTATATCTGTATGTTTCATCTGTTGCAGTGGCTATACATATATATTGTAAGAATATGTTTCAAATGTTTTATTATTTTTAAATATATGTTGCAAGTGTTTTATCTGAATATTGCATATGTTACAGTGGTTATACACATATGTTGCAAGTATATGTTCCAAATGTTTCACCTATTTCATACTTATGTTGCACTTATTTTATCTAAATATTGCATTGGCTTTAAGCATATGTTGCAAGAATATGTTTTAAATGTTTTTATTATTTTTAAATATATGTTGCAAGTGTTTTATCTGAATGTTGCATATGTTACAGTGGTTATATACATATGTTGCAAGTATATGTTCTAAATGTCTCACCTATTTTATACTTATGTTGCACTTATTTTATCTAAATATTGCATTGGTCTTAAATATATGTTGCAAAAATATATTTTAAATATTTTCATTATTTTTAAATATATGTCGCAAGTGTTTTATCTTAATGTTGCATATGTTACAGTGGTTATACACGTATGTTGCAAGTATATGTTCTAAAATATTTCACCTTTTTCATACTTATGTTGCATTTATTTTTATCAAATATTGCATTGGTCTTAAGCATACGTTGCAAAAATATGTTTCAAATGTTTCACTTTATTTTTCACTTTATTTCAGTATGTTGCAGCAGATGCAGTCAGGTTCAAATGACTGAGCACTCTCTTGTCAAAATACTTAAATACATGTACGCATATAGAGCGTCAGAGTAGGCCAACACTCAACAGATGCAGAATCAAACGTCTATGCATCACCGAGCATGGTCCCATAGATGAGCATACAACAGGGTCATCATAGATACACAGAGCTGTGATCCCAAGTCCCAACATATACAGGTACGCGTATTGTGCTCTCTGGAATCCAGCGAGCGAGCCACCAACTAGCCCGCGCAAAGAGGTGGCTGGCTAGACCTGTGGCCGTCGCTGACGGTGGAGTTGGTAGGAAAGGATGGCGCGAAGCAAGAACTAGCCTCTCCCTGCAGTGCCGTGCACGAGCACAATTTTTAGGAGTAAACTGATAGTGACATGCGACGGGCATGGTCATGGTAGACATGTTCCGCCGCCGCTGCCCTACTGGGACTGTCCTGCATGCACTGGCATCTATTGCATGTACACTGCTTGCACGTTGAGTTCGTGACCTGTCTCTTCACATCGGGGAACGTGCACTACCTCTCTCAATGGGCCTGGGTACACGCGCTGGCCCTCTCTCTCATGCAGCTGGCGGGCCCATACACATGTGCAGCAGCGGCAGGACGCAAAGTGCAGTGTAGCATAGCAGGCGCGCGAGCACTATGCATGGGCGTCCGGACGGGACGCGCGTCTGAACGTCCAGGCACTGGTCAATCCAAAATTAAAATCCTTTCACGTCAGTCTATTCATGATTTTTTTCAAATTACGTACAACGCAGACATGTTCTTGCAGTGTTGATCAATCACTTGATGCTATTTTTTTTCCTTTTTGTTGAGATGAATCATAAATTCACAGAGATTATGCTTCTCCGCCATGATCGACATGGATCAGGGAAGAATTGCAATGTTTCACCATGACTACCGTACCTAGTGGAGAGGACACTATGCCAGATTTATATATTAGTGGCGGTTCAAAAGCCCCCCTTCACCGGCGGATTTTGAACCGCCACAACCAAAGCGCCAGTGATGGGGGGTAGCCATCACTGGCGGTTCTTACCAACCGCCACTGTTCCTAAACTTTCACTGGCGGTTTTAGACTTCACTTCACTAGCGGTTCTAGACTTCAACCGCCAGTGTTCACTTCACCAACAGTGGCAGTTGGATATAGGAACCGCCACTGTTTACCTTCAACAACATTGGCAGTTTCTATTTTTTTTCTTTTTTTTATTTGCCACGATGTTGTGATGCTGTAAACTAAACGCATCAAGATTACGATTCCATCGAAATTGTACTAATTAAAGTACTACATAGAAATTATACTACTTAGAGTATTACAGTCCATCGAGAATCCTATTACAACAAATATCATAAATGTTACATTCAAACTGTAGAACTTAAAGGCAAGAATATCACAAATGATGCAGGTCGTCGAGGTGGTGATCGGCGTCGAGGTGATGCAGGGCGCCGAGGTGGTGGTCACCGGAGAGGTGGTGGTCGGCGTCGAGGTGATGCATGCGGGTCGGCCGCGGGCTCGGGGGCACACGCTGCAGCAGGGCTGCCCGCCGTCGCGGGCCGGGTCGAGGCAGGATGGCGGCGTCTTCTCGTGAACGCCCATGGTGGCGAGGAAAGGCCAGCGGTGGAGGTGGTGCTCGGCGTGGGTGGGGAAGAGGGAGTCCGCCGCGGTGGTGGAGGTGGTGCTCGGCGCGGGTGTGTCGGGTGGGGAAGAGGACTCCGCCGCTCCTCTCCCGGCTTCGATGGAGCTACGGCGGTGGAGGTGGTGCTCGGCCGAGCAGTGAAATAAATTGGAACTTTTGGGAGCTATCCCGCCCAGCCAGCATATATACAGATATAGAACAATCAGTGGCGGTTTGAATTTAGAACCGCCACTGATGCTTCACTATCAGTGCCGGTTTGAGTTTAGAACCACCACTGAAGCTTCAGTGGCAGTTTCAGACTACAGCCGCCACTGAAACCTGCATTCACTGGCGGTTCATGGCCTCCCGGGCCACCCCTGCCAATCATTGAAACTTTGAACCGCCACTGAAGATCATCAGTAGCAGTTGGTTGATGACCTCCAGTGATAGGCCACCACTGAAGGCCAAATCTGGCGTAGTGGGAAAGATGGAGTCGCCGATGCGGATGATGAGATCGGCAGGGCTCTCCATCTACAGGGATGGCATCACCTTGTGTTAGCAGTACGCGGGTAAGAGAGGAATCGGAGTTGAGGAAGAAAGCAAGCAGAGGATGGAGTTCGGATGAATGATTGCAAAGGGAAATAGTTTGTTACAGATTTGATCATATCCTCTCTCGTACTCGGTGGGAGTATTAATACTCAGCCATCGGCGTTGCTACAGCCTATTACACATTGGCCCATTCTGGCCCAAAGACACGGCTACTCTTCTTGACGGCCCGCTTTGGTGCTGCTTCCTTGTCTTCTGAAGAGGATGGCTCCGGATCACTGTCAGCCAGCTCCCTTGGTGATGGTGTGGTCCTGAAATCCCCTCCCCCTTGCGCGCCTGGATGACCCTAGACAGCGGCGCGAGGGAACTGCTGACGAAGGAACTCGAGATCTTCCCAAGTAGAGAGCGAGTCCGAAAGCTGGGACCACTTGACCAAGCCTTGCCGAATCAGTTGAGTCCCCTTGAAGATGGTGCGGTGCTGCAAAATCTTCTGCGGCACGCTCCAACGCACTGAAGATGGCGATAGCGACTTCATCACCGTGTGGTGAGGGGCCATAGACTTCTTCAACTGCGAAACATGGAAAACATGATGAATGGAGGAAGAAGCGGGTAGCTCCAACCTGTAAGCTGCTGAACCAACACGCTCCAGGACGCGGAAGGGACCAAAATATTTGAATGCAAGCTTCTGATTGGCGCGATCAACAAGAGAGGCCTACACAAATGGTTGAAGCTTCAGGAATACCCAGTCATTCAGCTGAAATGAACGTTCAGAACAATGAGCATCGGCTTGCTTCTTCATGCGCTGCTTAGCTCTGTTCAAGTGCTACTTAATCACATCTGTCATCAGCTCACGTTCCATCAACCAAGAGGATAGATCAGAGACAGGAGGATCAGTGGCGGAATGTAAACCAAACTGCTGAGGAGAGAACCCATACATCACTTCAAAAGGTGACCGCCCCAGAGCTGAATGCATGGAAGAATTATACCAAAACTCAGCTAAATCCAACCATGAACTCCATTGCCGCGGATAGGCATGGACATAGCACCGCAGAAACGTTTCTAAACACTGATTGACCCTCTCAGATTGCCCATCAGATTGTGGATGATACGCTGTGCTCATACATAACTCTACATGGGCCAACTTAAAAGGCTCACGCCATAAACTGCTAGTAAATATGCGGTCCCGATCAGAAACAATAGCAGTGGGCATACCGTGCAATCTGTAGACTTGTGACAGAAACAACTTAGCCACCGTAGCTGCAGTAAAGGGGTGTTTCAGACGCAGGAAATGCGCATACTTGGAAAAAGTGTCAACCACCACCAGAATACAATTGAATCCGCTGGACAGCGGCAAGCCCTCTATGAAATCCATAGTAATCACCTTCCAAGCACGATCGGGAACAGGTAAGGGCTGCAGCAATCCAGGTAAATGAGACCTGTCCGGTTTAGCCTGCTGACAGATAGAGCATGCCTGAACAAAGGACCGAACGGCAGCTTTCATGCGTGTCCAAGCAAACAGTTGTTTGAGCCTACTGTAAGTCACAGGAATGCCAGAATGCCCTCCCACAGCTTTGGTGTGCATGCCCGAAATGATACGGGTCTGCAGAGCCACATCATGCCCAATCCACACCCTATCCTTGTAATGAAGCAACCCATCCTGAAACTTGAAATCAGGGATCACTGCCGGATCAATAGATAACTTAGTGATGAGCTGTTGGGCATGAAGATCCAAAGCATAAGATGCCACCACATCTTCCAACCACTGTGGTTTAGCAACTGACACAGCATGGCACTGTGGAGGAGGCAAACGGGACAGAGCGTCAGCTACACCATTCTCAGAACCCTGACGGTAAAGGATACGATACTGAAGGCCAACCAGCTTGGCAAAAACCTTTTGTTGCCATGGTGTATGGAGTCGCTGCTCGGTCAACTGGGTCAGGCTCTTATGACTTGTCAAAATAGTGAATTCAGCGTGCTGCAAATAACAACGCCAATGCTCCAAAGCCAGAAGAATAGCCAAATGTTCCTTCTCATATGTGGATAGGCCTTGCAACCGAGGAGACAGTGACTTGCTGAGATAGGCCAGAGGATGACCCCCTTGAGTCAGAACCGCCCCAATTCCAGAACCACTAGCATCGGTTTCCACTGAAAAATGGCTTGGCGAAATCAGGCAAGGCAAGGACTAGAGCTGAAATCAAGGAAGCCTTCAAGGTCTGAAATGCTTGGTCATGAATCGAGGTCCACACAAAAATAGCGCCCTTTTTCAACAGATCATTCAGGGGGCGAGTGATGATACCAAAGTGCTTGACAAAATGCCTATAGTATCCAGCTAAGCCCAAAAAGCTGCGTAACTCTTTGACAGACGTTGGAACCGGCCACTTAGCCACTGCCTGCACCTTCTCTGGGTCAGTAGCCACACCCTGCTCTGAAATGATATGCCCAAGATATCTAAGACTGCGTTGTGCAAAGACACATTTTGATAACTTCACTTGCCACTGATCCTTTTGCAGGAGTTCAAAGACTTGCCTCAACAAGGACAGATGTTCCTCCAAAGAACGACTGTAGATAAGAATATCATCAAAGAACACCAACACTCCTTTCCTGAGCAATGGAGCCAGAGTCGTATTCATAGACTTCTGAAATGTAGCTGGGGTCCAGATATCCGAAAGCCATGACACGAAATTCATACTGCCCAGAATGGGTCTGAAACGCTGTCTTTGGCTCCTCTCCAGCTTGCAGGCGAATTTGATGATACCCAGCAGTCAAGTCCAAACAGGTAAACCAAGAAGCATGAGTAAGTTCATCCAACAACTCCTCAATGACTGGCACTGGATACTTCACCTTGGCAGTAATAGCATTTAGATGCCGAAAGTCCACACAAAAGCGGAACGTTCCATCTTTCTTCTTCACCAACAAAACAGAAGATGAGAATGGACTAGTGCTGGGTTGAATGATCCCGGCCCTCAACATTTCAGCCACCTGTTGCTCAATCTCATCTTTTACTGCTGGGGGATAACGGTAAGGCCGAACCTGCATTGGTGAAGCACATGGAATGAGAGGAATCTAGTGATCAAACTGACGAGGTGGGGGGTAACCAGTCGGCGGCGCAAAGATATCTTGGAACTCGGCAATCAACTCAGAAACCAATGCAGGCAAAGGAGTCGCAGGAAATGCTGAGGCATCAGAAAAGACTGCTGAAACCTGAATGACTGATCCAGTAGGCAGCTCGGCTAACTGACCTTGCAAACGTACAGTAGAGGCCCCATAAGGAATGAGTATCCATTTATGTAACCAATCGATCTGCATTGGGCTGTAAAGTGATAACCAGTCCATCCCGAGTATCATATCATAAAATGGCAATGACATGACTAAGAAATCAGAGTTAAACTGATAGTCCTGCACAGACCACTGCAACTGACGAAAAGCCTGGATACAAGGAACCAGTGTACCATCAGCAATTCGAACCTTTGGGGGAGAAGACAACGGAACACCCCCTGAGAGCCTGCCTGCCACCGCCGCACTGAGAAACGAACAGGAACTTCCAGAATCAACCAAAATCCGCACCGGATGACCCTGAACTGAACCAGTCAAAAGAATGGCCCTGTCCTTAGGTTGGTCAGAAGCGGTAGCCAGTACTTCAATAGCACAGAGTTGAGAAACAACATCATCAGTAACAGGAGTGTCAATGTCAAAATCCGAGTAACACAGGTCCCAAACCTCCTGGAGAACATTCAGATTGATGTTCTCTGGGCAGCGATGGCCACGCGACCATTTTTCTCCACAATGCATGCAGAGTCCCTTGTCCCACCGATGCGCCCGCAGCGTCGCCAGTTTATCATCAATCGGCACCCGGGCTCTGCGATCATCTGATCCACTAGCACCCCGAGGGCCCCTGTCTCCCGCAGGAGGTTGTGGCAGAGGCAAGGCACCCCTGGGAGGAAGTCGACTGGAAGAGAATGCATCAGTCTTCCTCATCACCACACGCCGAGATGGATCCACCAATTCCTCCTGCAACAAGGCCAACACAGCGGCAGAATCCACAGAAGTAGGGCGTTGCAAATGAACAGCAGAGCGGATATCATCTCGAAGCCCATCCACGAATTTCATAGCATAGCATGTTCGCAAAAAAAAAAATTTCATAGCATAGCACAGAGGATCAGTGTTTCTACCATAAGCCAACAACTGATCAACTAACTCGGAAAACCTATCCACATACTCCTGAACCGTTCCTGTTTGACGGACATGTAGCATTTGTCGGAGCAACAGCTCATGCTGATCCCGACCAAAACGATCCAATAGCAAACGACAGAATTCCCCCCAACTATCTGACTTCACACGAGGATCAAGAGATTGAAGCCAGCGCGCAGCTGCTCCAGAGACTTGCCTAGTAGCTACACGAATCCACTGACTCGGTTCGACAGCATACATCTGAAAATAATCCTCACAATGACTTATCCACAGCTTGGGATTCTCGCCATCAAATGATGGAAAATTGAACTTAGGCAGTTTGCTACTGGAATACTGAGGACCCCACTAAGCACGCTGATCTCTCGGGGCACCCTCACTCCCCTGGAACGCATGACTCCCTGACTGGAAATACCCGAGAGCGCGCTCACCCGACTCAAGGACCGAACTAGAATACGAACGATACAAGCCTGCCGAGTGATTGGAAAGAGATGGAAAAATGGGGAGCGTACCCTTGACCGGAGACTGAGTCATGGACTCAAGTCCCCGGTGATGATTGTCCACGGTGCCCAAACATAACGCCGGTGACCGGGTGCTTGGCAGATGTTGTCGCCGCGGTCACCACCGGTTGAGGTAAGACGCCAGCCGATGCGGCTGCGCCCGAGTCGAGCACCACCCGACTCACTGACTTGCGGAGTGCGGTCATCTCCTCCTGAAGCTTGAGCACGGCTTCATCAGACTTGCGGATCTCGCTCACCTCCGCGCGCAACTCCTTCACGGACTGGTCCACCGAGGGCTTCTAGGAGTCTAACACCTGGGCGGCATTCTCCAGATCCCCGAACCGATCCGCAATCGAGCGCTCGACACCACCTATTCGATTGCCGAGCGAGGACTCGACTGCGCTGATCCGAGACTCCAGCGAAGACTTCATGGCCCGCATCTCGTCGAGGATGATCTTGAGTTGGGGGTCCATCGCACCCTGTTGCTTCCGGAAACGGGTGTAGTAGTCGTGATCGATTTCGTGGGGCTCCAGGGCGGGTGGGGATTGCGATCCTCGCTCACTCGCCGACCAGACAAACCTCGGCACGGACCTACGGGTTCACACGCGCCGCGACACGCGAAGCGCGGCGATCGACCAGCCGTCGGGGATTACAGTCCAAGGTCCAGGCGAAGAAAACGACGATGAATCGGCCGAGGAGGGTTGGCTCTGGATACCAATTTGTTAGCATAGGCGGGTAAGAGAGGAATCGGAGTTGAGGAAGGAAGCAAGCAGAGGATGGAGTTCGGATGAATGATTGCAAAGGGAAATAGTTTGTTACAGATTTGATCGTATCCTCTCTCGTACTCGGTGGGAGTATTAATACTCAGCCATCGGCGCTGCTACAGCCTATTACACATTGGCCCATTCCGGCCCAAAGACACGGCTACTCTTCTTGACGGCCCGCTTTGGTGCTGCTTCCTTGTCTTCTGAAGAGGATGGCTCCAGATCGCTGTCAGCCAGCTCCCTTGGCGATGGTGTGGTCCTGACACCTTGCTGCTGTACGTAGCCAACACAAACACACACACACACACGATGGCAAGATCAGCATCATCACAGTCATGCGTACGTTCACCTCTGAACTGAATAATTGAAGAGGGAAGAAAAGCTATCTCTATCATGTGAGATGCATACACATACCACTGCTGGCTGACCGTGTCCATGGTGGTGGAATCAGCAGCGGACACGATAAGCTGATGTTGCGCTTGCTGTGGGTTCCGTACAAGGAGCAGGATCAGGGAAAGAGAGCAGGTACCAGAGGGGGGGGTGGGGGGGTGCAGCGGCCGAGTCTTCTGCCGAAGCATTCTTCTGACGAACCAGTCTTCTGCCCATCCCTCTCGTTCTCGTATGTATAGATAGAGATTCACTACTCCTTGCCGCGGCTCTCGAGCTTTGTGGCCTCTATTTTTCATGGTATTCGAATTTCGGTTTTTGGTACCAGTTTCAGTCATGGATTTGTGAAGAAAAAGAAGAAGAAGAAAAGATCTGATTGGATTGGATACTGCGGTTTTTGCATGGCTGGTGTTTATTGGATCAACGAGCGAGTGAGCGGGAACCAAAAAAAAACCTCGATCAAACTCTGGTGGCCACTGCTTGCTGTGGTCTCTCCGGTCTCCCTGCTCTGCTCCTGGACGAGACGAGCAGATAGGCCTCCGTCTCGACGGCGACATCTCCATTGTCTCGGTGTCCGTTTCCAGATCAGATTTCCTCGGTGTCCGTTTTCCGCACCTGCATGAACACTTTGAACAGCGAGCGACACGTGGGCGTCAGCGTCAACGCTCGCCGGAAGAGAGAAAACGCCGTCGTCTCAGCCGAACACCCGATCGAGAAGTGAGGAGCTCGCTTTCAGCCTCAGCAGCAGCACAAGAGGACGAGCCACAACAAGCCCGCCGGGGTTTGGATTATTACGTGCCGGCGACCGGTCTCGGTCTCCGGCGGCGCGCGGCCTTGGTTCCGTCCGGCCCTACGCCGCCGGAGCGGCCGGGTCCACCTCGATCGACGTACGCGCGCCGGCCGGCGACAATTTCGTCCCCGATTCCGGTGGACTCCGGCGGGCCACGTCGGAGTAGGATAACACGACGCTGGGGCCCCCGAGAATCCGAACTCCATATACGAGGGACCAGTGCCGGCTCGACACGCATCGGAGATCATATGGCATCTCGGGCTGGGTGAGGTGAGCGGGCCTGCTTTGCTTTGCTTTGTTCAGTTCAGCTGGGGCTTTCTTCCTCCATCTTTGCCTGCACGAATTGTAGCAGCGCAGGAGATTCGATCATGCTTTGGGTTTGGGATGATCGATCCAGTTCATCTCTTTTCTTTGTCTCAAACTTATCCTGGAATCCAACTTTGTCCTAGAGCATTCATGCTTTTTCGACTGGCACAAAGCACACCCAAACTAGCTAGGAGAAGATCAGATTCTTTTGATACAGTGGAGTACGCACACCATGGTGAGATAATAATGAGATCATCAGATGATGTCAGCTGCTTGTCGTCATTTGTCATGCATGCATATCACGTATATATCTTTTTATTGTTTTGACTTGATGACGAACCAAAGTGCTAATTAAATGCATGGTTAACGAATTTTGATTGGGCCGCTTTTGGACCACGAACATCATAACATATGATTCCTTTAATTTGTCCTTGTTTTTCCTTTGTTATAATAAATTCTTGCTCTCTGAAAAATAAATCCTACAAACAATGAACAGCAAAAGGAAAACCGAACCTAAATAACCAGAATATATATTTTGGTTGGTTTGGAACTTTTGTGAATCTATGCCTGATCCATCCATGAAAAAAGAATTGTACAAAATACGGGTGAGTCAAAGACAATATCAGATACCGAAGATTGCTTCGAGCTTTTTCTCTTTACAGTCAATGGTAGCAACGCAGAAAGATTCAAAGAGACATTCATAATTTGCGTTAGGTATATATCGAGCACTGTCCTCGTCCATTCATCTTTTTCTTTTGTATCAAACGTATCCAGTACTGAAAACGACAAAGGGAAAGATCATCTTGCACATAGTGTATTCGCCAACCAGATCAGATTATTTGGGTTACGGTTTTTTTCCTTATATGTGTAATACCCTCAAAATAAACAACTATTAAAGAATC